>OMLM01009380.1:66978-77735 GCA_900302695.1 Helostoma temminkii
ACCAGACACAAAGAGCTGACAGTGGATGATGGCTTTGGTGATAAACATAAAAAACAATATTTTTATCTGACAAGAAAAATTTTAGAACATGCAAACAAAAAATTTTCTGAAGACGAGTGACAAATTCTTGTAAAATGTAACTGCATGTAACACAGATGGGCATGTACAACAGCCCAAAACGGATGTCAGACAGCTAATGGATTGGTAGTGTTACAATGTATTATTGTAGTACATAATACGTAGTGTGAGTTACATTAGTGTAACATTGTTTCATAGAGGAAATATGATTGATTCAGGACAATGAAGACACTGTGCTGGTAGTTTTGTTGTTCTGGCTCATTGCACATGGCTCTCTGTAGCAGTGGGAAGTGTTTAAAAAGAGGGTTGTAGAGCGAAGGATGCCTGTACAGACTTTAAAGTGTCATTTTTGATTGCATTTTAATCTAAGTTAACAAGTGAGGATATGTTCAGATGCTACAAAGACAATAAAAAGTATGGCTACTTGTAAAGTGTGTACATGTTATGTTATGCGTGTCTCTACCAGGTATAGGTAATTTGACCACGTCGGGGGATTCATCGAAAGGGGGCCCAGGGGGGTAGGGGAAAGGGAGTCCACCTCCTAGGATGCCTTCATTCTCTTTCTTGGTCTCTCCTTTCTCTTTCATTCGGGGTCTCACCTCTTTGGGCTGTCCATCGACATCCTGGACAAAAAATGATATAATTACCAGATGAGGGAGATCTTTCAGAAGCACTCCAACACACAACGCAAAACTTTTTGTCTTTTGGGTTGTCTCACCTGACTGTTGTCCTCTATGAGAACAGCCAGCTGTGTCGCTCTTTTGTCCAGTTGACTGATGTGCTTAATGGGGTTGGTCAGAGCCTCTGCGTACTCTGAGAATGCGCACACACATACACAACCAGACAACAAAACAAAGTACCTTAATGACATGGATATCCACAGGTTCATGTATTCTGGACTCTGATTTTAGCAAAGTGAAATTCAGACTCCAGCTGAGGCCTTCCAGTGTTTACGGTTCCTTGGATTAACTGGGTCAAAACTTTCAAGTGTAAAGTCCTGTAAATAGTAGCTAATAATTTAAACTAGAGTAACGATTAAGTAGGAAACAAACTAAACAATTAAAGCTACAAAAAGGTAATGAAATATATGGCTATGAGCAAAATTGTCTAAATATTGCTTTAATTTTGAGTTTACAGTAAGCGATGTCTGAGTTAAGTAAGATGGCTCATGTGTGCACAGGTGCTGTTGGTAATGCAGTTTTCTTACCTTGGTGTTGACTTGGGATGTAGTCCTGAGCCTCGGTGTAAACCAACACAGAGGGCAGAAGTAGAGGCTGGTTTAGCTCATTCTTCAGGTTGATGTAGTGGTAGCCTAGCAGGATGGAAGAAAGAAGCACATAAAGGCCGAAATGTAAAAGGTGTGCAGTGTGAATCAAGGGAGGTTTCCACTGGAAGACATCTTTACCTTACAGAAACTGACTTCTATGAAAGCATGACTCTATGAGGGTTGTGCTTGTGGGTGTTAGTGTACTGACCGGTTCTAATGGCCGACACAGGAAGGATCCGGTGTCCGATAAACTTGCCATTTTCCTCAAACACTGCTATTCTCAAAGAGGCCAGTGTGGGGAGCACCACCTGCAGAGAGACGGGTGTTAACGTGAAGGGAGACACGTTGTAGGACTGAAGACGTAGGACATGAGAAACATCTGAAAGACATGTAAATCCTGGTACGAGCTTAGATTACCTTATTGAAGATAATCACTTCATCTTCCCACACAGGGTCCAGCGAGTTCCCGTTTGATGTTTTGGTTCTGAACTTCCTCTTTGTATCAGCAGGAAGTCCAAATATGTCCACTTCCACATACACACCCACCTTTTTATCGGACAGGAACTGGCCTGAGATCACCTGGTGGACGTTAACATAGTGTAGATTTACTGGAGCAACTCTTAATGTCATATTTACTCACAAAAAAAAAAAAAAAAAAAAAAAATTGCTCACACAATTGAGACACACTGAACTACTCCATTACCTGAATTTTGACTGTGTTAGCAACGATCCCATCCACTATGTTTTCCGTAAAAGGATCAAAGTGTTTGTCAGTCCTTCGCATGAACTCAGGCTTCAGTAAGTAGCCACTGCTTCCATTATACTCAAACACCCCCATATTCAGCTGCATGGGCAGGTCTAAGTGAAAGGGAGGACAAGGGGTGAGATGATAGAGGAAAGAGGGATGGAAGAGAAGATCCTCCAAACTGGAGTTTGGATTATTTACAAGGTTTTATCAGCTTCATAGCCAAGCTTATATTTAAATCTTTAAATTCCTGGATAATCACTTGGTAAAAAGAAGTCTATTATACAGAGCACGAGAAGGTGAGAATATGCAGTAAGTGACCAGGGCTTAAAAATACAAACCAACTAAAAAACTTACATGAATCTGACCTGAGATACGCAAACAAGGGATGTATCAGGTCAGATACCACCCTCATGTACTCATACTACTAAAACTTCTCCGATACCACTTTACGTCAAGCCGTGTCAAGCAGCACAGAGCAGGTGAGATGAACCGGTTAATTCTTACAATAAAACACTAAGCTACAGGTAAAAGGCATAAATGTACCTAGTTTCTTCTCCTAGCACATCTCCTCTGCTGTGCTGCAATCAGCAGAAGGTGGGAGAGGACTAATATAGATATTAGATCAATTTATGTTTAATTTGTATTAATTTTAGAACATATCTTCCTTTTCCATAGGGCTACTACTCCCACGTGGAACACATTCATTAATTGAATGAATGAATGAATGAATGAATTGAAAAAGTCTCTTGGTGTATATTCTATTTTATCACACTCAGAAAGCATCAACATGTGATTACAGTGTTTGATGTTATTGCACTTTCCCAGTGATTATATAAAATAGTAATGATATAAAATGTGAGTACTTGTACTTGTACTCAGTCGGGAAAAAAGTGGCATTGGGACATCCCTAACTCAAACACTGCAATGGTCCTAAAGCAACAGAACTCACCAAGAGTCTGAAAGTTAAGTGCCACCATCTGGCAGCCGACGTTCCAGAAGAGCTGAGGCATGTAGTTGGAGCTATCCACCCTCGTGCCTTTAGGGTAGATCCGGCTCAGCTGATTCTTATTGTACCTGGATAAGTGCTGTTAAGGATTAATTCTGCATAAAGATATAGGGTGGCGCATGTGTGCTCAGATCATTTCCTGCATGCTGTAAATTCCAGCAGGTAAAAGACTAATATCCATGTTTTTAGATCAGATGTGAAAAATATGTGCTAGTTTTTCCTCAGTTACTAGTCATTTACTAGCACTTTGATTAACTCTCTAAACACAAACAGGAAAACTACTAGACTGGACTACTGTAATTCCCTTCTAATAGGATGTCCCAGTAACTCATTAAAAAGCCTCCAGCTGATTCAAAATGCTGCAGCCAGGGTTCTGACTGGAATTAGTAAGAGAGATCATATTTCTCCTACATTAGCTTCCCTCCATTGGCTCCCTGTAAAATCCAGGATAGAATTTAAAATCCTTCTCCTCACATATAAAGCACTTAATGATCAAACCGCTTCATATCTTAAAGACCTCATAGTACCATATCATCCCAGCAGAACACTTCGTTCTCAGAGTGCAGGTCTACTTGCGGTTCCCAGAGTTTCCAAATGTAGAATGGGAGGCAGAGCCTTTAGCTATCAAGCTCCTCTACTGTGGAATCAGCTCCCAGTTCATGTTCGGGAAGCAGACACTGTCTCTACTTTTAAGACTAGACTTAAAACCTTCCTTTTTGATAAAGCTTAGAGCTGGCTCAGGTGACTCTGAACCATCTCTTTGTTATGCTGCTATTGATTTAGACTGCTGGGGGATCTCCCTTGACACACTGATCTCCTCCTCCTCCTTTCTCTATTTACTGATCTCTGCTGACTCACCTGCCTGCCGCTTGTTGTTGTCAATGGTTTTGTGACCTGTTGTTCTGTTCTCTCTTTCTTTACACTCACCCCAACTGGTCGAGGCAGATGGCCGCCTACCTTGAGGCTGGTTCTGCAGGTTTCTTCCTTTCCTAAAAAGGAAGTTTTTCCTCTCTACTATTGACTGATGCTTGCTCAAGAGGAATTTGTTGGGTTTTTCCTTATTATTTAATTGTATTGTACGGCAAACCTTACACTGTAAAGTGCCCTGAGATGACTTTTGTTATGATTTAGAGCAATATAAATAAACTTGAATTGAATAAAACTGAATTGAAAACAACAGAAAATGATGCACACAAATGTTATTCCTCAATAGAAGTTGACGTTTTCAAGGGATGACCAGACACCAAGGATACTCGACAAACTCAACTGGGAAGCCCTTCAGGATGTCCATGCCTTTGGTTTCCACAAATGAAGACATCTCAAAGAACTTCATCCTCTCTGGTGGACAGAAAGTGAGTAAAAAAGAAAATAGAAAAAAACAAGCAACTGATTAAGATGATGCGACAGGTACAGGTGAGGTGCTAAGTCTTAAATGTGCTTGTCGACCCTACTACAGTTCTTCTAAAGGAAGACATCTTCCAGCCTTCGTCACACTTACTGTTTGCCACTGCGAAACTTTTGAATTTGACAGGTTCGATGTAGTTGACGAGAGTCGACATCTCCTCTGTGGCGTTCACCTCGCTGCCGGCTGTACCCTGCAGGAGGCAGATACCACTGATCCATTAATGAGCCCACAGCCACACACTCAGGCCTCAGTCATGTTCGTGATGGTTCTTACCTCGTCACCCACTGGCTTTTTCATATCTTGCACCGTCTCATCCTCCTCATCCTCCTCACTTTCTCCCTCACCTCCTAGTAGAATGTAAATATATATGTATATATATATATACAAACTGTACATCATGCTGGCACCCTTTAGTATAACATTTGTCATTTTTCCATCAACCCACCAATGGACTTGCGAGGCTCAGAGTCTTTGGCGATGCTCTCAGCCTGTTTCTCCTCCCCGTTTGACAGGAGCTGGTTTCCCTCATTGTGTGTCAAAGGACACTCTATAACAAACACAGCTTTATTAGCTTTAAACATCAATGTGTAGCAGTTACTATAAGCTGGTGAGTTGCTTTAAGGAGTTCCTTTGAAGAGATATTACAACCGGAGAAGAACATGCAGTACCGTAGCTTTAAGCATTACAGGTGTGTTCGCATACCATTGCTGGGTGACGACTGGTCTCCCATCTCTCTGCGTCGTATGCTGCTAGCGCTGAAAGGTCTGTGTTGGTGATTCTTCTTGTTTTTAATCAGGATCTTTCCCATCAAGTCCAGAGGTGAGGGGAGCGCCTGACCTGGGACCAGCTAAAGCCACATGCAAGACAGATAGATAAACATTGAACTATACTTTATTTTTTTACATAGGTAAAAGGTTCAATAAGGTAATTCAACATACTTTATGTGCTGTTCCATCATGCAACAACATGCTCCTTAACTTTTGGAAATAATAATAGCTTAATGCTTTAACTTCTCTTGTATGTAGTCTTCATTATTGTCAAGTCAGCCTGTCTAACAGTGACTCACGGATTACACCTTGAATTTTGTTTGAGAACTGTGTCTTGTGTAAAAAAGAAAGCACTGCGGCTGTGTTTTAGTACAAAAGGATCAATGAGCAGGTTTCCTTAGGAAAGACATTTCTGATTAAAAACACACATTTATATATAATATAACAACATTATAAAGCATTGAATGGGATACATTTATGTGTAACACAATCCTTGTCAGATCTGACTAGAGATGAGCTTTACCGGATATTTATCCAGTGGATCAATGAGTAGGGCATCTCCAAAGATGGTCCTGCAGTACTCTGCCATCTTGGCCTGCTGCTTGGCCCTAACAGAGCAACGGACACAGGTTAGTTTCTGGCTTATTTAAACCTTCCACAGTGGGACAGGGACATTGTATTACAGCTCAACATGTCTAAATGTCCATTTTACTGCATATATTTTAAATGTTGTAAATGTTACTATACCATCGATGCATAACACAACATACTAGTCTATCTATATCCAAACACTGGCAAAAACACTCATTCATTTTGATGACTTACGAATCAACATGGTTTTCAAAAGACAGGATGACAGGGTATGGAGAGACCTTGAAAGCACTCTCTGCTATTGCTTCAATCACCTCCTGCAGCCAGAATTAAAAGTGGAATCACAGAATAAAATGTCTCTATCAAAAACTGAAAGACAGCAAAGTAAGACAAGAATGGGCAAAACAGAAACTCCCACCTTGAAAGGGATCTCAGTGGTCATGGTGAAGCCGTGGGTGATGTAGGGCTCCTCGTCTTGCGGTCGGCCCTTCCAGCAGTCCAGCTCCACACAGCGGCAGCCTGTCAGCAACACCTGCCTGTACATCTCAACTGAAGACAGACCAGTCAGCTGACCCACTGAAAACAGATACAGGGAGGGAAGAAAAATATGGATCCAGATTGAAAAGATTAAATACAAAGATAGATACTAATATAAAGCATTTACTTGTGTCTAGTTAGCGGCAACCTACAACGTGATCAGATTTTAAAACCCAATTAAACAAACAAGACACACAAATTGCACTAATAATTACGTTGATTTTTTATTTAATATGCAAAATTCTTTGGCAACTCAAAACATGTAGGGTTCACAAACATTGAGGCGCCACTTTCTGTGTCATTGCAGTGTGGTTTCACCTGTGAGGTATGTGTTGTGTGAGGAGTTGATAAAGTAGTGAGACAGCGGTTGGGTCATATCATCAATGATATCCAGCCTCTCTGAAGGCACAACGCCGTTTTCCTCTCCTCCCAGATACTGACCGAAAGCCTGCAGACTGAGCTGATCTGAGGCGAGACAAAGAGACAAAAGTTAATTCACTCTTGTTTTAAGGATGACGTCAGCTTCCTTTCAGGTCTGAACACTGTCGGCCGGATGGTGGATCGTTTTACAGATTTTAGCTTAACAGTGTCCTAGCAGAGCTGTTGACAAGGGCCATGGCTCTGTTTGTACATTTTATCCAAAGAAAGGCACAGAAAAACAAGCAGAGGAACATTTAATCAAATTTGTGGCTAATTCCCATATTCTGGCCGTTTTACCACACAAGTGTACAGTTTATGACCTCGGGCAGGCCATTAGATTGCAGAGTGCTGCAGATGAACCTCGCTTTAGGACAAACAGATAAAATCTACAATGTTATTAGCCTTAAGTTGGTTTTAGTTCTGGCATTTGGTTCAGCAATAAAAAAAAATCCTGATTCCTTCATTACTGAGATGTGGATGAAACAGTTTAAGCAAGAACAAGAATCTGATTTAACTGCATTATCTTCATTTTTATGCATGAACAGAAACATTTTAAAAATTATCACGCGAAACAGACACATAGTTACTAACCTCTGTCCAACTGGCTGATGTTTTTCTCATATTTCTCCATGATCTGTCGGACCTGCTCTTTCTTCAGTGGGGGATACAGCACCTCGTTCAGTCTGGGGTCTCTCTGCTTTTGGTTGATGAAGTCCATAAACTGGTCCAAAGACATGAACGGCTTCCTCTTAGAGCCACTGGAGCAAAGAGGAAAGTCTGGTTATTAAAGCTAAAAGTCCTAAAATTATCTAGAGCATCATTATTTAAAGTTTTAGGGATGAGGCTGAAATTGAATTCTGGCTAAAGCAAAAGGAAATAAACAACAGCATGTTTGTGAAAGCATCATTTATGTGTCACATACTGTTGCTCAAAGATGCTTTGTATGTCAGTTCGGAGACAGAGGCTGTCAAGGAACTTCTGGAAGGTTTCCCACGTGAAGTCATCCGGCTTTATTCCCTCCAACTACAGAGAGAGAGCACAGACGGTTGTGCAGAAAGACGTGGGAGGAAACAGAAACAGGGAAAAAGTGACTAAACTGAGGATATTACACAAACTGTAACACATTTTAAGGCAGGATCAAACATGTCACGGTTACTGCAGACATCTTTTTCTTTTTCATAAAAGCGAAACTGAATCCCTATGTGCTGAACTTGTTAAATTTGCAGATTTAGTTTCTGTGTGGAGCTGTGAAGAGGTCGACACAGTGACACAGAGGCCCGGTGCTATTAACCATTAACACTCAGTCGGCCTCTCAGCAGCCATCTGCCTGCAGCTACACACTGACACCCAACTCGCTCCCACTTTACCGACAAACTGTTCGACATACCAACCTATTAAATACTATAAACTCTATATACTAAAGACTAGAAGAATATTCTTTTAAAGTTACATTAATAACTGTGGCTTCTTCTTCTACTATGTAACCAGCAGGAGGCATCAGAGGACAGTAACACAAAGAGAAATGCTGACAGTGCAGTGTGCACAATCTGGTCTGTTGTTCTGAAAGAAATGTCTTGTGACTCTAAACAGATTCTTTGGAAAGATCGCACTCACTGATCAAGACATGAGAAACACTGTTTCACCTTCCAAACCACAAGCCTGACGTACCTTGCATTGCTGACACAAGCATTTGACATTAGAAAGGATAAAAAAGCCCTTGACTAAAAGTTTCTCTGTGGAGTCAAAGGTTTGTGTTACACCCCAAATCTCCATCAACATGTGGCTATTTCAACTAATGTTGAGGTTAACGGTTCATAACACTTCATAGAAGCAGATATAGTTACAATTGTTTGGTTGGGAATTTAATATTTCAACAGCTTATCCATTACTACAACATTATAAACTGTTTGATATTTTGCTATTTCAGCTGTTGTCCTTTCTGCTAAGCAACAAGTGATCCTTCTAATGATTTTAAATATGTGCCTGAATATTTATGTAACTCAAGTAGCTAACTAGTCATGTAATCCCAGTTGGCAACACAACTGATTTTAAACATTGTAACACATTTCACTAAGAGTCTTTAAAGCTCGCTATTGAATATGTAAAAAACCGTTGTGACTACCGTTATTTTATTTTTTTTTATATCCTTCCCGACCCTCCCCAGTTTTGCACTGGTCTTGGGACCGTCACCCAGAGTGCACTGGCTCATCAGCTGGAATTTTGTACCTATTTTTGTAGCTATTTTTGACATTTCAACAAGGAGTCGAGGGGACACTGTGCCCATGTTGTTATTTTTAAATGAAAATGTCAATTTGCGCGTTTTACGGCTACTTGGTTACAGATTTAAAGCCTCTTTAACCACCTCTAACTTTAAAACAAGCTACGTAACACACCAAGGTGAGAAGCTGACATCGTTTTCAATTTGTTTTCATGCATGAACCATGACAAAACACATTTACATTTAGTCATTTGGCAGACGCTTTTATCCAAAGCAACTTACAAGTGAGGTACAAAACTAGCAAAACTCTAAGTCAAGGAGAAAAACTAAAGCAAAGCAAAGCACTATCAGGAGAAGTGTTTTTGTTTAATGATATATGAGTGCAATTTTTTTTTAAATAAGAAAGTGCATTTTAGGTGCAAAGAAAGTTACAGAAAAGCTCTGTCTTTAGCAGTTTTTTGAATATTGGGAGTGAAGTTGTTGACATTATGAGCAGCTCGGTGATCACTTTTGATGCATACCTTGTTGAGGAGGCCACACTGCTCCAGTGCCGTCTCCACTCTCTTTTTATCTGAGAACATCTTGTGAATGCTGCAAAACAGAGAGTTTGATGAGAAACAATCAGTGTTCGAAGGGATTTTTATCAAAACTATGCATTTAAAACCAGCTATCGTGTAGCTGAGTGTTGAGTCTGATGGGTGGTAAGCTACAGGTAAACTACAGAGACGAGACCAAATAGAAAGTGGAAGAAAGACAGAAAAGAGGAAAAGAAAGAAGAAGTTGAGGACGCTGCCATTTAAAAGACTGTTTAGAGTTTAGGTAGTGGTCGGTGTGCGTGTTTCTCACTTCTTCAGGGGAATCTTCCCATCCTGTGCCACCTGCAGCTTTAACTTAGTGTACCTGAAGCACACAAGAAGAAGGAAATGCATGTGTTTAAAAATGATGATCTACAACCTACAGTTGTTTAATGTCAAGACAAGACACACGCTACGCCTTACGCTTTGCGAAGGAAGGTGTTCCGTGACACATTGTGGGACAGTATGTTTGTGGCCAATGCGAACAGCTCGTCTGTCCAAAGCTGGAAACACACACAGATGAGAGAATCAAGTAGGGCTGTTTAACTGTTTGTCTGATGTCAAAACGTAGTGAAACAGTTTCTGTACACAATATACAACACACACACAGAGACACAGAGGAAATCCCTCTTTACTCCTAAACATGCACTGCGTGTATGTCAACACCGTAAAGTGAGTAATCATCACATGGTCAAACATGGGAGGCTAAGGAAGGAAGAAATGTTATGAAGAAATGCAAGTATAAGGAATTTTAATAGGTTACAGGATTTGTGGATACCTTGGCTTGATCTTCCTGCATAGCCTGAAAGTTGAGAAAGGAGATGTTGACCAGGTCACTGCCATAGACGATGGATATCATCTTCCCCTCTGGGCCGTCAGTGGCGTCTAAGCCAAGAATGGCCCGCACCTTTGGATCCTAACAAAACAAACACTTTCATATTAGAGCAGGCGACATTACAATGAGAGTCAACATGGCACACACAATAATTGACCTCAACGCTGATTTGACTTTCAAATTCTACATCCTTCCCAATCTGCCCATACAGCTGCCTCCTGAGAATCATAAATATGATGGATGTGATGTAGAGCTCTCATCTAATTAACCAAACGACTCTTTCTCTGTTTTTAGACCACACTCTCTCTAC
>OMLM01009381.1:0-19267 GCA_900302695.1 Helostoma temminkii
CAGTGTAGTGTACTAGTGTCTCAGTAAACTATATGATCATAGAATGCAGAGATCAGTGTAGTCTCTCTCACACACACACACACACACACACACACACACACACACACACACACACACACACACACACACACACACACACACACACACACACACACACAGCCTGCCTTTCCTGCACTCTCCCGTGATTGGTCCATCCCACTCACAGCTCCAGGTCTCTCCATATAAGCCAGTCATAGTCACCTGCCTATTGGTAGGTTCTTGCAACTGTTCACCTTGTCTATCCAAAGCCAGCATTAATCTGTTTCTTCAGTCTGATTCTTCACCATGACCTGCTGACCTGAAATCACTACTTCAGCCTGATTTCTGACCTTTGGCCTTACTTACCAGCCTGTAACTTAGGTCGACCCTCAGGTGGAGGTAAGGGGGTAGTGAGTTTAATTATTCTGTTGGAACTGGGAATATTTTTTGAATTTTTGTTTCATGTTGGTTGAACATCCTAATAAATTTATGAGGATTGCTTTCTGTTTTCACTCTCTTCAGGGAAGCAGTTTATCTTCAGAGCTCTGGGTCTAGTTAACAGACTGCTGTTTTGACAGAAGTGTTCTGAGCTGTTCTGTTTTACCCTAGAGAGAGGTAAAACTACATATTGTTATGGTGTTGGTGTGTTCCACCAGGTATCCTGTGTCCTCTTGTTCCAGACTCTGTTTCACAGCTTCTTTGGAGTTTGGATTGTTTAATTTCTTCTTATTAAATGGTTTTGTCTCTCCATCAGGACTCTGTTATCCCTCACTCAGAAAACTTTGTTTTCCACAATAAAGTATTTTGTTTTAATCAGTTTTGATTGCATCAATGGGTCCTAAATGTAAATATCTCACATACTAATGCTGACATGTATAGGCACAGGATAAAGAGGCTATGGGAAACCTGACACATAGTGTAATCTTTTCTACAGACAGACTCTTTGGCCATAGGAAATTTTCTGCTATAAGGACAACAGACCCACAAATCCAGCACTGACAAAATAAAGAATAAGGGTTCTGTTCATCCAACATTTTAAAAACAATGTTGTCATCATCGTTTTAGTCATTTTGTGAAAAGCAATTCTTGCTGTTAAAGCTTAAAGATCAAAACTGGGATTACATCTAGTAATCAACAGACCATTATTATGTGTGATATGTGGTGCATTTGTTGTGTGTTAATAAAAATTTAATTAAAAGTACTAGAAAACTACTAATATAGACAAGAAACTGTATGAGTATGAATTTGAAATGTTCCTATTCCAATTATTTTATTACAAATAGGATTTAAATTTATTTGGCTACAAAAAAAAAAAAAAAAAAGTTTGCATATTATTTTATCAATTCTTAAGACGCACCTTTATAAAGCTCATTGGTTCCCAAACTGAGGGGTATGCCCCCTTAATGTCTTAAAGACATGTCACGACATAAGAGCCATAAGACATATATTCTTAGTCTCACCTGAATGCAACAGTTTAAAATTAGCCTTGTAATTGTCTCCACATACTGTAAAAACCCAGCCTATAATAATAATATCTGACTATCAGTGCATCTTGCTAAAGGAGAAAGTGAGCCTTGATATGGTTTTAGTAAAATGAATAGCATTCAGGGATAATATTATGTGATTTAGATAATACAATCATTATTTTGACTAAATTACAAAGACTGTAAAATAATTAACCTGTAAACATAAAACTAGGTCTTGAAGATGATACTAAAACATATCTATCTTGTAATGTGATTTATCTATGTTTTTCATAATTAAACGGAATTGGGTTATCATTAGGTTATTAGAAATTAGGTTTGGGTAAAACAATCAGCTGGTGGGGTTAAGCTTTCTACTAAGAGTTAAGATACTAGACACTGGAAAAAAAACATGGGGGAACTTGAATGTCGAAGTCCTCTCTTTGATCACAGTTAATACGTCTCTAAGAGGATTAAACTGTCATATTAGATAGATTTGCTTCTCAGGGGATAAATATAAATCCTCCAAGTCTCAGCAGTGAAATCTGTAAGCTTTTGCATGATGCCACACACAACAGTTTGAAAAATGCAAACACTCCACATTAGGTTTGCTATTGCACTATACAGCATGTCAGAAGTCATTGGTGAGAAGAGAAAAGGATCCATAGTCCTGCCAAAATATTTGGTATACATTTGTCATGTTTGTACAAAGTGTATATACAAAAATGGATTTGTCTAACTGATACCACACTGAGAACCTTGTACAGACATTATTTCATTGTCAGATGAAGCTGCTTTAGTATCCGCGGCCAGGTGAATACACATTTTGCTGATAAAGATTGCGTATTGTGATTGAAAGCTCCAGAAATGGGTCACAATTTGCCTTAATTTCCCTCCATTTTGCCTTCTTTTGTTCTTTTAATACACTTTTACATGGGAAGCAGGTGGCAATACAAATGGCACTTGACTTTTGTAAATGCAGCTTTAAGCAGCTGGGATTTGGCAGTTGAACTGCCATTTATTTCTTGGTGCATATAGACCGCTATACTTCGTGGCAACAAAACCACGAGTGTGCGTCATCCATTTCACAGGAATAAACTGACACACAAGACAGTGTTCATACATACACCAACAAAATGGCCAGTACCTGTAACTGTATTTACAAGCACTTGACCCACTTGACAGTGTTTAGTACCTGCTCGTGATACAAAGCTGGATTACAATCAGTATAAAACACCTAACACCAAGGAAAAGGAGAACTGACCTCATTTGGTATTCCTTAAAGAACACATCTTACATAGACCCTGAGGTGAAATTGTTTTGTCAACTTCTATTTCCAAGGTTCGGCTGTATTAAACTCACAAGGCTTGCCTTTTTGTGAGCTATCGACAGGATTTTGCTCTGAGGTTCACACACCACATATTAACCTCCTAAAATGTTCTTCAGATAGTGTTTAATGATTTCATGTTTTTTGCAATAATTTATGGCTGACACGTCAGATTAGGTGTGTAGGTAATCATTGTCCATATACTGCAGTGATCAGGCATATTATTTAAGAAGACCATAGGGATTCCTTATAATACTGGGTGATTATGGCAGCATAATACTGTCACCTACACTTGAATATACCGTACATTTAAATATCGTTGCCTTATATATCTATATTGCAACCCAGCCAGCCCTTCTGTGAGTGATGAGTTGGGCAGGACAAGAGACAATAAGGACAAATGTATTTGTGCTCCAGGTATCACTATTTAGGAGTAAGACAATTTAGGTGAGAGTTCCTTGGGAGTGAGTGGATTTGCTGGGATTAGTCAGAGACTTAATGAACCTTCGGGGCGCCTGTAATTGTTTCACAAAGCAACAATGCATTTTACCAGCTCAGGTTAAACAATGTGTGAAATTAATTTATAAATATTAATAGGCTTCCAAATGAAACCCTGTTAATCCATGTGAATTTTGTTTGTATGGTTGGTGTAGACTGGATGCTTTGAGCTAACTCCTCCAGGCTGTTTATCTTAGGTGTTCATTATGAGCAAGTGATCAATGCATTGATTAAATCTCACCAAAGATGCATTTTGCTTTTTATCAGCCTTTCATTGCTGCTGTTAAAGCTTTAGGTTCTGTCTGCAGATGAGGGATCATTTCATGCACACAGGGAGAAAATTATCCTCAAATACAAGAGAGAATGGATAATAGTCAATGCTGAGTGTACCACCAACTGGTCTTTGGTTTAAGTTTTGGCCGTAGGGGACTGCTTTTCCACAAAATGGCTAATGGGAGAAAAAAAATTATATACACAATTTAATATTCAGGATCTATTTTCAGTTATTTTCTCATTTGCCATTAGGTTTCAGTTGCTCATATAACCAGGGAGATTGCTTAATTCACTCAAATACCAGCCACTAGCTGAAAAGGGATGTGTGGAAAGGCAAAATCTGTTTTGCTGCTATCACCACAACTATTTAAAGGCAACCATTTTAATAATCAGCAGAACATTTCCCTCACTATATCGACCCTTTCCTGTGGCCTTTTCCAGTGAAGAATTAAAATGTTGTGAGACAGCAGCTCTTAACAGGATTAAGTTGGTGCTGAGTAAAGCCCATTTTATCCTGACCACCACTTCAGGATGTATAGATGCTACCATGAAGCCTAGACTTGGCATTTTACTCACTTTGCTGCAAGATATGTTCATCACTGCAAATATTTGTGACCACACCCATGACTCACCCAGAGAGATCACACTTGATAACTGACACTCATTTTGATGAGACAAAGATTTTGCAATATTTATGAAATGCCAAGCAATGGTATCCTGATTGATTATCTCATACAGATATTAGTTAGGTATTAGTTATTTATTTTGATTTGAATTAATGGAGACAGAAGTAGAGAAGGGGTATTAAAAGAGGGGAAGCAGAACTAAACATAGCCAGAAAAGCAAACACTTGAGTTAAACAAATAATGCAAAGAGACAGCAGATGAATAGACCAACAGATGAATATAGACAGAGCAGGCTGAAATATTTTGTTGTTTTTAAAAGACTCTCTTACAGCATACCCTGGTACTAATAGAAATACTGTAAGGCTGTTAGGTTGTGACAGCTGTACAATGGTCAGTGTGCAGCTACAATCACATTCTTTATTTTAAACTGACTGCAGTTTAATAGCTGCAAAAGTAGATTTTATGGTTAGGTAACTTGCTTTTTGTCTTAGTGGTCGCCACACCATGGTCCACACATTGATTTGATACTGGGTTTTATGCAGGCAACTCCTTCCAGTTGTCAGGGGGCTTGGGACTGGCACCACTGTCTTGTGCAGCTTAAGTTGCTGGGATTTTCCAAAAGCAATGAAGTGAATTTTAAGACTTGATTAATTTAATGTTTGAATTTTGAGGTTAAGAAATGAATTAGCCATCTGCAAGAATAACTATTATAAAAAATAATCAAATGTACCACAGGGAACAGATCTATACATTTATCATTTTCAGTAGGAAGGGATTTGAAAATGCAATACGGCTTACCTACTTGGTACAATGATACTGCTTCGACACACACAGCAGTGTGATTGACACACTGACTACAGACATGTCATGTAATAAAAACTGTTTCAGCACTTTTCATAATTGAATTGTTTCAGCAGTAATCTGTAATACATAATGAGCATACAGACAGATGGGGAGCTCTATTTCACTGCAGGCGCAATTATTGTTTTTTTCTTTTTAAATGCTGCACATGTTTTTGCAATTTTCCTGCCTGGTGTTTGAGAAGAGGTGCAATTTGAGCTGTATTTATGAAGATTTTGTGACCCAGTGCAATTTTGATGCACATTTTAGACCAAAGGAGCAGTTGAGATAGAACTTCCTCAGACGCCCTTTTAATCACAGATTGAGTTCAATTTTCAGCGTTCCATTTATCAAAGGGACACATTCCTTTTGCTTCACTCTCAATAACTTTGAGAATGTTGGATCTTGGTGGTAAAGTTAAACATAACCCTAACCTACAAATGCAAACCATGACAAGGAGGGAAGGATAAACTCAGAGTTTTAATAAACAGAAACCGGTAGAAACACAAGCAACGATCACAACAGAAAATTATTCCAAATGAGAAAAAGGCTAAGCTAAGAACAGACCTGCAAAATAAAGACTAGCCAAACACCTCGATGGAAAATTGACTAAAGACTCAATGACTAAATAGAAAACTCGGCTAACAGGTGCAGGACATTCTTAGACTAAGGAAGGTAACAAGAACTAAGGAGCCTAAAAAAAAAACAGGAAGATAACAATAATCAAAGTAAGGAACAAAATCATATCCGAGTACAGGGCTAACCAGATGTATGAGTCTAGGTCAGCGTGGCAGGGATATGAGTAATAGTCCAAAACTAATCAGCAGAGTCACAGGAATGAGAGTAGTCCAGAAACTGACCAGCAGAAACCACAGATCAGCATAAAACTAGGCTGTAACATTGTTTGCCATGAAACAGCATCACATGATAATCCAGCAAGGGTTCTGTAAAGACTGAGGGTATTTATGGAAGTGAGCTTGATTGCACATGGGCTGCATCTGCCTGATTGACTAAGTGGGAACAGGTGTTATGTGTATGTGTGTGTAGAGGACAGAGCAGAAGGTGTGGTCAGATCGGAGTGTGTGTATGTTTGGAAGGCAAGGCAGGGGGGCATGGTCTGATGAGTTTGACACTGTTGCAAATGGAAAAGGTGTAGCCAGGTGGATCAGAGATTGAGTGAATGGAACAAACCAGGAAGACAGGGCAGGAGATAGACAAAACTGACTGAGACAGAAAATAAACAAAGACATGGATCGTGACAGTATTCTGTCCTTGTCAGAGAAAATGTTTCTTAAAATAAATTCTATTAAAATATCTCAGTAATGTATCTCAGTAATCAGTCTGGCTCCGACCTCACTTGTTACTACAACACCTGACCCATAATTAAACACAGGATCGTTACTGCTGCTGAATAGTGAAGGATAAAGCTTAGGGTGCAGATTATTGTCTGCAACATAGTGCAGAGACAGGAACAATCCTTTTTTTCCCCCCTTGCTTCAGAATCAACTCATGGTGCCTACTACTACTCACTCATGACATTGCAGATCTGTTAAATATATTTGAACTATGTTGCATTTTTTATATTTAAGCTATAGGAGCTGATACTTTGCATTTTCACTCGGTTTGATGACATAAACATCTGTTATCACACATGCGGAGGAGAAGATGAGCAGAAATGAATTTACTGTGCTGATCATATAGTAAAACCAGCCTGGACACGTTTAAGTAGCTGCTGTACCAGTATAGATCAACTGCCTATTAATTATATTTTTGATAACATAGCCCCACATGTAGTAAGATTTTTATTAATAATTGTAATGTTGTGTATTTTTGTTAATGCTGGACCTTCTGTTCATTGAGAACGACGGGATAATGGGACGAACGGATAGGATTAGTTATTTTTGAATCCCGCCCTGACTTCACCTAGTCATAAATCATTCCTCCCAGTAACAATGCATTTCTCCTCTGCTTCACATCACACCCGGTTGTGCCCCGTAACAACAACGCTAGTGGTCACAAAAATTGCAAAAAGAACCTTGGACACGCCCATAAGGATCACACTTGCATTTTGACAGTGCCTGGTTTTGGGAAAATAGGGCCCGGGATGTTTTTTTTTTCTGGACATGTTGTCCCACTATAAAAACTCGCCACATACTATAACTGAACCATCATAAAGTGACCAGGTCTGTTGTGCTCTCTCACTAAATAAAATTCAAACAACTATATATACAACCCTTGTTCCCACTGACAAGAGTTGAATGTCTGACACCACAAAGATAGATTGTGTTTATGTGAGTATCACTTTAACCTCATGAAAGTGATTTATTATCTTACACCAGCACTATATTACATCGTTCATACAAAGCAGCAAGCATATGGTGACTCGGCACAGCTGTTGCCGCTGTTGGGAATATTCAATTGAAGATTTAATTTACCACATTGGTTCAACTCTCTGTGACAGGCATGAAGGCTTGTTCTGTAACAAAGTGTAAAAGCAATGGAGGTGAAGTTCTGCTATAATGCTCCTTGGCAAATTGATTATATATGAGGTTCAATGAGGTACATGTTCAAAGTATTGATTAGGAGACAATTGCTCTTTTCAGTCCAAAGTAAGCAGACAGTCTGTCTTTACTTTAATGAACAGACAAACATTTAGAGCTTGAGCCCTGAATCCCAAATCAAACTTTAGTCCCATAGGGTAATAACATAGGAGATCAGGTATATTTTGTTTACCTGGTTCATCTAATTGTGTACGTTGTGTGGCCACAAACTGTTTCGCTTTCCTTTGTCTTCTTTTTTATTTTCTCCTACGGAGCAAATTGAGCTTGGGGTTCCAACGTAATTTGGTATTATGCTCTGTGCCTCTTTAAATTTCATTTTGGTTCTCCCAGTCTGTTGTACTAACATGCTTTGTCATATAAAAATGTCATCAAATGGCTTCTGTAATTTGTTATGTTCTGCAATTTTTGGTGCACTGTTTTATTAGGGTGCTCCACTTTTTGTTTTTGAGCAACTTTGACAGGCCCAGATGTGAGATACATTGAGAAAGTTAGGCCTCCAGCTTCCTCCTCCTTTACCTCCCACAGCAATTTGTGAGAAATGATCACTTGTGTGGATTGGTGCAGAGCTCTGCAAGCCGTCATATAGACAGGCCAGTAATGAGGATATAATTCCACAGTCCACCACCTGGGTTGAAAAGGATGGGAGGGAGGACAGGAGAAAATGAAGAGGTGAAAGAAAGCAAGAAAAGAAATTGTGAATTGGAAGTTGTGTAGGAGGATGAGAGAAGAACCCAATGATGATATAATGGTGTTTGTGTGGTGCCACAAGCCCCAGATTCTGTCTGGACCTAGAGGCAAAAACAGCTGTATCTGCTCCAGGCTAAAGCAGAGTTAGAGGCGCAATGTAATGCTGTGACGACTGAAGAACACCATTCATTTAACACATCAATTCATCTTGTTTTTCTACAACAATTATTAAAAAACAGATGGCGTAAGAGGAAAGAAAGAATTAAGTCATCAAACAAGGGTTGGAAAATCACAAACATAACACACAAACTTTAACATAAAGACCACATGTTCACAATTTTAAGAAAGGGCAAATCATAAATATGTTGATACTTAAACTTAACTTCAAATATACAAAGGGAATTAATTTTTGTCAGCCAAAATTTCTTATCTATCTACAGCAACCCATTTTGGTTATAGCAAAAAATATCAGATCCTGCAATCCAGCATCCAGTTTTGCAACTCCAATATAGGTTTATGCTTCACAGCAATGGGTTTATGTCAGAGAAAGATCATGGTCTGAGATTATAGAGGAAATTTGACATTCACTTCACTGATGTCTCTATTAAAATTTAACCTAGTTAGTTCACACTCAACATCTCAGTTAAATTTAACCAAAAACATTATCTTTCCCAATTCCCACCACTCACCTCAACAACCTCTTTGTGACTAACTTTCCATTAGAAAATGCAAAGCTTAATTAATTCAGAAAATTTTTTTTTTACCACGACATAATGATTACGTTGGCTACAAAAATGTAATCAGGCTTTTAGTTTAGCTGTGTAGAAATATAATTTTCAGGAGACAGGGTTGCAACAAGACCGTAACACCACATTAGTTCTGCCTTCAGAAAGGCTTTTTGCAACGTTTGCTCTTCTTCAGCCACAAGAGCATGCTTGCAGTGTGAACATGCGGCCTGCAGTCAAATTCATCTGAAATAAAGCACTCAAGATGTGAACAAAGTCAAAACTTTCAACTTTAATTTAAGGGTTTTAATAAAAGCGTGGCATTAACCTTATTATTTTCACACATGCATCCATTATTTAATTTGTTCTATTATTTACTGTATGGGGGCTCATAATTGTACAAACTAACATAGCTAGAAATATAAGGTTTGCCTTCAATAATTGGATAAAAATCCTTTGTAGCGACTCCCATGGATATGGCTAAATTGTGAGCTTCTTCCCTTGAGAAACTTTGCCAGGGTTTTACTGCAGCTGCCTTCAGATGCTCCTTGTGAAACACATGCTCCATTGGGTTGAGATCAGTTTACTGACTTAGCCAATGAAGAATATCCCAATTATTTGAATTGAAACACTCTTGGGTATATTTTACTGTATGTTTTGAGTCATTATCCAGTTTTGCAGCAGTTGGCTGAATCTGAGCAAAGGGTATAGCTTTATACACAGAATTCATTCTGATACTTGTTTTGAAAATTGGTTTAATAATAAACACCAATGACATGGTTCCATTGGCATACATGCCCATGTCATAACACTGCCCCCACGATGTTGGACAGACGAGGTAGTATTGTATGCTTTGGATTAAGAGCTGTTCTTTTGCTCTCCATATTTTTTTCTTCACAACGTGGTGAGAGTTAATTTTGGTTTTCATCAGTCTAAAGAATCTTATTCTAGAACTGTGTTGTGTTTTTGTTTTTTGTTTTTTTGTCTTTTTACATATTTTTTTGGCTAAGTCTAATCTGGCCTATCTGTTCTTAAATGTTACCAGTTTTGCACCTTGTTGTTAAGTGCCTCTTGATTGTAGACTTTAACAATAATATATCTACATATCAAGACAGTTTTTGACTTGGTTAGATGTTGTGAAAGGGTTCTTCTCACCATGGACAGAACTCTCTGGTCATACACTTTGTCTTCCATTGTTGTCCAGGTGTTTAGCTTTTGCTGAGCCTGCTAGGTAGGTCTCTCTATTTTGTAGGCCAAATTGTTGTATTGGCTACTCCCATTATTTTTGCCATCTCTGTGATGGATGGGTTTATTGTGTTTTTTTTCTTTCTAATGATGGTCTCTTTTATTTGCATAGACAGTGCTTTGAACATCATGTTGAGAGTCCCAGGGAACAGCTACCAAATGCAAATGTAGCATTGACAATCATGATCAGGCCTTTATCTGCTTGATTTGTTTCAGTTGCTTGTCATTTGTTCCATAATTTATGAGTCCTCAAAAATGTGTGTGTGTGTGTGTGTGTGTGTGTGTGTAAAAATGGTTGTAATTCCTGAATGGTTAATGCCACACCACTGTCAAACCCCTTGAAATAAAGCTGAAAATCTTGGCTTTGCTCACAGATTCATGGTTTCATTTCAAACTCAATGTGGTGGTGTACAGAGAACAATCTTCAAAGAAATTATCCTTGTTCCATTACTAACAAACCTTATTGTGTCTAACATTACATTCAATTTGTACTTCATCGTCATAAGTGCCACAACTAAGAGCCAGAATAATCATGGTAATATGTTAAAAGTATTTGTAATGCATGTAATTACTGATAACAACCAGTGTTAGTTTCTCCCACTGTTCCCTCACTGCAGAATTCATTGTACCTGTCTATTCCGTAGGCAGGTAGAGTGTGGGCAAACAAGTAAGGAAGTAAATGGTATACAAATTTAGCAGTACAAAGTGAGTTGTTATCTACTGAAAACTACAGTAGATAGCTTTTAAGCAAAACAGGAAAAGGTCAGCATTTGAATGATATGCTACACAATTCTCATAACAACACAAAGCAACTGTGTTATGTGTCATTTACATATAATGTCAGGATGTGTAAAATAATGGCAGCTTGACTGAAATGTGCACTGAAGTATGTATTAAAGTGAAGCAATGAGCTAGAACCAAGAAGAGTTTTGGCAGGTCCTCATAGCTGTACATTAGTGTACATTTTATTATAATCAGACACACAAATACACAGTTTGTGCACATATACCACTTATCTCTATTCACTACTGTATGTGCGTTGTGTATTATGGGAACATAGGAACATTTTGAATGATTTAGTCTTACAAGACGCTCTGTTAGGAGTTTGATTTTGTCAACAAGACATACATCACACAGCACTGATAGTAGCACAACAACTGGAAAAAGAAAAATGATAAAATGATAGCCTCCAACAAGTCAAGAGCTTCAGCACTGCCTTGTCTACCAGCTGCTAGATAGCCACTAACATATATGGAGGTGTTAAAAGGCACTGATGGAAGCTAGCTCTCTGTACTAAACACATACAGGTGAAGTTTACATTGATCCTGTCATTAAATGCCCAATGAAAAAGGAAACAGCATAGCATATTTCCCAGAATATCTTTTGAATAAATGTAACACTGTTTAAGTAGAAGTGCACAGACTAATCAAATAGCATTTTGAATGGCATATTGAACATTTTCCAACCACAAAGTAAACATCTCATTCTTCTTTTTACACATCTAGGTAACATTTATTTACACATTTGTGTTGGTTTTGCTGTTGAAAGCATGGACTTATGATATAGTGAGCAAACAGTGGAAATACTATAATCACTACTGCCTACAGGGAGTCAATCAGTCAACAAATCCTGAGCCTAGTATAAGGGGAATTAATCACCTAGAATAAAGTAAGGTCTGCATTTTCCGGTTTTCATTTTTCAAATTGACACAAAGAAAACAAGACTAGCCGTGATGATTAAGCACACTGTAGTTGACATCTAATAAGTCTGAGATCTGATAGATCGTCCAGGGAGAGGGCACACTGGAAGGAGGTGGAAACTGTTTCCAGCTATTTTTAATGCTCAACAAACAACCGGTGGTGTACAATCAGAAAACACAAGAACAATGCCAGAAGGCAGTGAAAGTCATGATCTTGTTGTTACTAAAGTGTTAAACCGTGTCGACACATAAAAACATGTGCTTCACATGCTGTCTCCTCTTTCTCATCCGCTGTCTATACCTTTTGGTAGATTTTGTATCATTTATATCTTCCCTCTGGCAACATGGCAGCTGTCCCTGTCAAAAGCTGATTTATGACTTAATTCTGTTGTCACTGATGCGTATTTGAAAGTCATACCTCTGCTTATCCGAGCAGAAGAGAAGACATTTAATTGCTTTTCATTGCAGTTTAATTAAATCCCCCAAATTGTAAAATGTTTCAATGAAAACTGTAACACTATAAAACGACACAGTGTCGCCTGAGTTTATGTTTCCAACAACATAGGAGGTCAAGGAAGCTATAACAAATATCAAAAAGCAACCTTACAATACCAGCATCAGGCCAATTTATCATAAACAAAATAATAATAATAATCACACATGTACTGTATTGTATGCCTCATAAAGATGCATTTAGTCACACAAAGATAAAAACACTTTGCTCAACCATTGTGCTAATCCCAAATGTTATTTCCGAAAGGGGACAAAAAAGCCTCTAACTCCAGCAGCTGTTCTCTGACGATTTGTCCTGTCACTCTGACATGACCTGCTGTCTTCTCAGTATGACTGCGTGTGTGTGTGTGTGTGTGTGTGTGTGTGTGTGTGTGTGTGTGGGTGTGGGTGTGTGCGTGCGTGCGCGTGTGTGCATAAATGTGTATGCATAAATCATCCCATACACAGTCCAAACCAACTGAAATCAAAATTTTAAAAAATTTGAATCAAAAATGCTATTTCATCTGTGAATATGTTGTGATTTTCAAATATACATCTTTTAACCATGTTTCTATAAAAGTTTTCCTTCATTTGTGATTTTATTTTAATGTGAAATGAAAGAGTATGTCTCATTAAAGTTGCATCGCATATCAATTATACTAGTAGTTTAATAAGATGTATTCTTGCAGAGACTAAAATCTAATCTAAACTGGATTTATGAAGTACCTGAGTAATGTAAAAAATAGTTTGATTCTGCGTATGTAGGCTATTCTGTGATTTGTCACATATGTACACTTACATATACTGTACCTATATAGTGACACAGAACTGTAGCATTGAGTGACTGATGAAATTTGACCCACTTTGAGCAATGCATGTTCCCACAAATGCACTTACACACACATTCTATACACTACATAAAGCCAGATCATAGTATGAGGCTATGTAGAAGAGCTTAGACTCCATCAAGTACCCCCCTCTACAGTGCTGACATCTGACATCTGAGGATCATTACAAAGGCCAAATGCTTCAGCTGAGAAGCTTTTTTTTAACAAACTACAAGTTTAGAGTTTTTATTTTATTTTAAAAATCCATGTAAGACTGTTCTTTCAACGTTGTTTTTCTGTGTAAAGATTGTTTTACCTTTCCACTTTGTGTATAGCCCTTTATAATCAGACAGTGTTGTCTTGAAAGCAATTCCACTGTCATGCCACTTGAAAAGAAAGAAAAAAAGGTAGTTTATCTTGAATTTGGTTTTACTCTGCTTTAAAATTCTCTCTACTTTATCAGACTGAATCTTAAGCCTTTTCCATGAACTCAAAACAATAAGCAACAGTACGCAAAAAGGCCTTTATAAAAGGCCCAGTGTCTGAAGAAGGAAAAGAATAAAGTATGAAAAAAATAACTCTTGAGTGTCATAATTTGTTCATTTAATACACACATATAATACAAATTTATGTGATGTCTGTAACCTAGTTTAGTACACATAACTGGTGATGAACATATTATATCCACAGCAGTCTGTGAAGCAGGGCTGGGAAACACTGATTAAAGCATCTGCCAAATATCTTGGTTCATGTTGGTCTGACAGCATCACACAGTGCAGAAATCTCAATGATGCATTCATGCTGGGTAGACCCTGTTCCACTTTATCCCAAAAATGTTATATCCAGTTGAGATCTAGGCCCTGTATAAAAAAACTGATGTCCTTGTCATGTTTTTGAAACCACCGCATGCTAGGTGGCATGGTGTGTTATGCCTCTGTGAGTATTCTTTTGAAATCCACGTAGCAATAATTTGAAACAGATAATGCTTTGCTGGTAATGAAAGGCCCAACCTGTGCCGATAAATCACTGGCTCCTTTATTATACGACCAATTTTAGCCTGCGCTGCAGACGCTATAATCAAGATGGATGTGTGTTCCAGAGTGTTCACTTGCATGTAATACACAAGCCGGTACACTGCAAGGTGCAACAAGGGGTCCTGTCATTCCCTTGTTACAACTCTGTCTCCTAAAAATTACACAGAGGCGTGTAAAGTACACAAACTAAGGAAAAAAATACTCAGGTAAAAGTGCAAGTACTTTCCTAGAAAATCACTCTAATTTGTCTATAACATATTAGCTAGTGTAATTGGTGGATAAATAAGTTGTGGATTATAAACAATGTATCTAAAACTGCAAAAAGTATGTTTTAAAATGCTTTAAAAATAAGTGTAGTGGAGTAAAAATACAATATTTGTAGCAGATTTGTTGCTAGGTAAAAGTAAAAATAAAATAAAATGGACATACTCCAGTGATGTACAAGTACCTCACATCTGTGATTAATTACAGTGCTTGGGTAAATGCTGTTTGTAGTTTTACATTTTTAAATGTATTTAGTAACTTACCACCTCTGACATTATTTTGCTGTACAACTGCAATTATGACTATGTTTTTGTAGCAAACATAGTCATTATATTGTCATGTAACATATTTTTTGAATGAATGAAACATTTCACTTATCAGGAAGCGAGTCACAAGGAGGTGGTTAGGGTATAGTCAGGTATATACTGTGCAGTTCTGACAAGCCACAGACAGGAGATCGAGACAACACTTCATGACGTTAGGTTTAAGCATGAAAAATACTTTGGATAGGTTTAGAGTCAGACCTGGTTTATTTTTAAAATTTCATGCAGATGAGCAGTGACTGTTGTTGTTGTTGGTTGGTTTTTTTTCCTAAACCTAACCCAGTGCTGTGAGTGCCTGTACGCAACCATGAAAAACATCCGTCCTGATATTTTCACAGAAGAGAAAAAGAGATATTGTAGATCAGATAGTTTGGCAGATATTTCCTGTGGATATATAAGTGATATGTTAAGTATCAGCTTATTGTGACTTCTCATTTACGTTAATTGTGAGCATATGTTGCAAGAAAATGTAATCAAAAACGTAATCACGATTGCAGTTTAGTTGTATAGGAACATAATTTCTAGCATATAGAGTGCATTACACTGTTGTACCATGCTATTCATTCATCAATATGATGTGTTAGCTGGAGTTTGTTTTCTGTCTACTCTCTTTAATGTGAGCTTTAGAGATGTTGCAGCTGAGACCTTTCATGTGATAGCATAACTCTTACACTTATACTGAAGATTTGAATACTTACAATTCTCTATATTTCTATATAAATATGACCTAAACCACTTTAATGCAAATCCTAAAACTAATAAAAGAAAATCAAATTAAACATATCATTTGAAAAAATGCACTTGTTTGTTTGATTGTTGACTATAAATAATACAATATACAATAGGATAGGATTACTCTCTCAGAGACTCTCTGCTACTCCACTTGAATTAATTGTATGATGTAACTCACATTATTTCAGCACTATTTAAACATATATTAGTGTTGTACACATGTTTTAAAAAGTGAAATACAGATTGACAGATGAAAAGAAACTTCTCTGCATGCTTTCTCTGCAGGCTTTGCGCCTGTTTCTGTTGCTGTGTGTACTATGTGATACAGAGATAAACAGCATTTCACTGTCCACACCACTCCATACTGCAGAGAGACGTCTGTGTGACATTTGGGCCAGAGTGAGGAACTGCACTTTGTTAACCATCCAGTGCTGCAGCGGTTTGTCTTCCTGACAAATTGTGCTCTCTCCCAAGTATATCTTTAACTGTATGGTAGCACCTGTTGGAGCAGTGCTCACTGATGCTGGGCCTTGCTCATCTGCTATCTCATCAAACACATTGTCCAGACTCCTGCTGGCCTGAGTGGCTTTCTGGCAGGTGGTTCCCCCGTGATCTTCCTGCTTGTCTGCCCCTCCTTGAAACACCTTCTGCAGCTCCTGTATCACCATTTTTTGGCCTCTCTAGCAATATTGGTGCATCAGACAAAACGAGATAGGGGGACATTTTAGCTGCTAGGTATGGGGCTTGTCTGTAATTTCCAGTATGTTTCCAAAAATTACAATTTCCAAATTTCCAAAATTACATCAAATTTGTTTCCATCTCATTTTTCGTAAGTTACCTTGGATCTAGAACAGTGGTTTTTTTTTTCCATGTCTGAAAAGACCATCTTCACAGCTGCAGCTAAGGTTGAATTCATACTTTTTGATCTTTGATTGTCCCATTGATTTCACCTGCAGCACAGTGACAGCAGGAATCATATGTTATGCTATTGCATCAGCTGAGCTCACTTTTTAGGTTAACTCTTCAAATGGAGGTAGAACAGCTAGCATTGTTTCTAATAGTGTCCGCTTGTGAGCAGTGAGGTTATCAGGGAGCTAATGTTAAAACCCAAATACAACCAAAGCCTGTTTCTCCTCAATCTGGGACTGTACAATGTAGCAATGCTTTTCAAGCAGGTCTGCATGCATTGCTTAAGTATTTAATAGGGTTATCGAGCTGTACAGTACCTGAGTGTCTACCAAATGGGAGTATGTAGGCTAAGGCATAATGTTTAAAATGCCTATTTAGCCTAACTATACTATGCTGACTACTATGCTGACCATTTATCATTTATTAATTATCTCCTCACCACTAACATTTTTCCATTTCTGCCCACTTAGAAAAATAAAGGCCTCGCTGGCAGTGGCTAAAGTCAGTGTTCATTAGTCCACACACCACACCACATGCCACTACTCTCCAAAAAGAACATTCTTCATTTAAAGCTTAGCATCCCTGTGGATAAGCCAGATGACTGCTGGGAGAGTGTTCTGGGGACAAGTAGAACCAATGAGGAACTTTCTGGCCTGAATGTGAAGTGTTTTGTCCGACGAACAAACACTACATTCCTTATCCCATTAATGAAACATGTGGTGGGCAGTGTCATAATTTGGGTCTGCTTTGCTGCCTCTTGACCAGGAAGGACAGAAAAACACACTTATTCATTTTCTGGTGGTAAGTTAGATGAAAAGACTGAGACCACTGCCATGTCTGCATGGAATAAGACTATAATAATTTATATAATATAGTATATAAGTCTATATACTACAATCAATCCCTTTTATATGACTTTTCATAGAAGTACTATGCACAGAGGTGCCACTTTAAAATCAAATAGACTCAGTGAACTGATTCTGCTCCAGCCCCTTCTGTTTTGCTCTGATGTGTATATATTACATGCCTCTTTCTTGTTCTCCTCACACATTCTTTTTTAGATGAGATGGCTGACTGTTGTTTAAATGTCAATCGCATTAAATTCAATTTCCCTCCCTATAAAAACACCAGTTCCCTGATGCCAAATTGTATCTGACCTGTTTTCAACCTCAATCTGAAAGACCACTGATGCAGGTTTAACCTACGTCAGTTTGTGTGTGCGTGAGAGTTTGTGTGTTTTATTGTGGCTCTTTTTCTCTTAATTGTTTGTATCTTTTGGTTTCCAAGTCTCTCTGTCTTTCTTTGTCGAACCCTCTCTGTATACCTGTGCATCCCTGAGCATCTTAAGTGTGCCAGACGTCAATAAGTAAAAACTCTGAGGTAGAATGTATAAAGAATTGAGAGCACAGGTTCTGAAGCATTGTACAAACATACTTGTACATACGTGTTTGATGTCAGTGTTTGTGTAGAACACACTCACAGTGACATGTTGTTAACATGCATTCCCTCCTGATGATGTGCTAGATAGACAATTAATTGGGACAGTCATAATGTCTTTGTAACATTTGTTAGTTTTTAGATTCCTCATCCCTTCTCTCTGGGATCCCTCAGGCAGTTCACTAATGGTTTATCTTTGATAAACATTATTAATATACAATAGTGGCACGCAATGGCTTATAAATTAACATTCATAGTGGCCTAGTTATATTACATCTATTTTTGCCAGGTCTTGGTTTTAAACCAAATGTTCCTCAGACTTTGAACTGAATGGTAAACCCAGCTGTTGTTATTATATATTTATTGTTGAGATCCAGCAAGGGAGGCTACATAGCATGTCAATAGCATGTTCTTTCTACAAATGGCAAAACAACCACATGGCTTATAGAAAAAAAGCCAGGGTTTCTAGTCTATGTATGTAAAAAACACAAAGTTATTAGTTAAGTACAGAACCAAGGGTGCACCTTACTGGGCATTTATATAAAGTGAAAGCAAAACATTATTACCACTGGATTTCCAGAAAACTAAAATGCTGTGCTCACTAGAGTACAAAAACATTTGTGGTTCTTCTACATCAATTGAAGTGAAAGAATGTAGTCATGATTACTATTAGAACAAATTGGTAAAGGTTGTTGCTCATGCTGAAATGACATTAACACATGGTTGGAAATAGGAGCAAACCATTATCTCCCATGTTGAAGTCAGAAGTTTTTCCATGGCAGTACATTGTGCCATCATAGACTTAACAGTGTTTATATATTTAAGCTCCAGTGTTTCAGGATCCAAACTTGCAGTAGTCTGACAACCACTAATAAGTCCACAATTATAATATATAAGACCACTATTTTAATGTATTGGTATACAAACAGCAAGAAGGTCCTGGGTTCGATTCCCGGGGTCGGCCAGGGTCTTTCTGTGTGGCGTTTGCGTGGGTTCTCTCCAGCTTCCTCCCACAGTCCAAAGACATGCA
Organism: Helostoma temminkii; assembly: GCA_900302695.1. Lineage (NCBI taxonomy): Eukaryota > Metazoa > Chordata > Actinopteri > Anabantiformes > Helostomatidae > Helostoma > Helostoma temminkii. The sequence continues at coordinate 19,011 of OMLM01009381.1, forward strand.
GTCAGGTTAACGGGAGACTTTAAATTGCCCGTAGGTGTCAGTGAGCGTGTGAATGGTTGTTTGTTTATATGTGGCCCTGCGATGGACTGGCGACCTGTCCAGGGTGTATCCTGCCTCTCCCCCGTATGCCGGCTGGGATAGGCTCCAGCACACCCATGACCCCTGCGGGGACTAGGCGGTTCAGTAGATGAATGGTATATAAAGGCATTTTGTGTTATTTTTGTAAAAATAATAAAGCACATAAGGCAAGTACACCT
>OMLM01009381.1:26799-39374 GCA_900302695.1 Helostoma temminkii
GACAAAATAAAAAACTAAAACTTCTAAGTGATCCCAAACTTTCTTTACGGAACAACTTTAAAGAGAGAGCGAGAGAGAGAGCGAGGGGGGGGCACTATGAGGAAAAAATATCTTTCCATGGCTACATATTTCTTCTGCAAAGTGTGCTACTGTTTACTTTGCTGTATTTATGCGATACACAACAGCTCATCAAGGCAACCCACTGATGCGTGACGGTCTGAAATAATGTTCGGTCTCTAGGTACACTCACTGTATATTTGTGTGGGTGTTCTACTTTCTGCAATCTTTCAAGGAATAATTTCTGTTTTAGCTGCATAGTGTAGCACATGCTGCATGTTGGGTTCATCAATCAGAGCAAAACATTGTCAAGGATGTCAAAAGACTTTGATAGTAATGGGAATTAATCAGAACTCATCAGCTATAATTTAACTTAATACAGTAATGAAAGTGTAAACTGTCATTTCTGTGACAGGCTGTTATTCAGGTTTTTGTAATTGTCCATTCTGTCTTACATTTTGTTCTGAGAGTAGACAAGTTGATAAAGAAAGAGGCACACACATTTTTGTATTTAACCTACCGTAACAACACTTGTGGGGCAGTTTTCAAGAATATGGAGTTTTCCACAATTCTTTATGGGAGTGCAGCAGCTCATAAATCTCCATCACAGCCCAACAACAAGTAGATTGGAGTGGCAGTAACAAAACCTGTTACCAGCATTCGGCAAATCTGTTCATGTTAGTGAAAGAGCAGGAAAACAAAATGATGCCAGGGCTCTGTCAATTCATGTAACAATGATAAACAAACAAAAAATGGCAGCCTGCCTTCAATCAGTGTATCAAAATCAGATAACCATTTGTATGAGGAGTAATGCAGTCTCCTTGGTTTCCGTCTACCTGCTAGTTACTCACACATTTATTTTCTCAATAATGATGAAGGATGTGTTTTTGTGTGAAGCAATATCTGTATTTCAGCAAGGGCAATTGCAGACTGAGACTGGACATAATCTCTGGTTGACCTTTTTCACATTTCTTTTTGAAACAGGTCATTGTTGAAATTTGAACATTGACAACAGTATTTAAATTCATATCACTGATGGATTGTTCATACTTTTCGGATTGTGTATATATGATATTATTTCCATTGGAGTTTGATGTGTTGTTAATTTACATTACTGTATGCTATACTCTAGCCTATACCCATATAGCTTGTTTTTTGCACTTTGCACTTAGACAGGCACCCTTTGAAATTGCATCCCTTATGGCATCAGGCAACAAAATAGTGACTACTGTTTCGCACAATGGCAGCTACACGTGCTATGTGACTGGTTTAGAACTGTGCAAACAAAGTGATTTGGTTGGGATTAGTCACAAATATGTCTGGGTTATGTTTAGGCGATAAATGAACATTGTGAGGTTAGTAAAATCAAAAATCAAATGTCTGCCTTAAAAGTGACTGCTTTCCTAACATCACAATGTTTGTCAAATGACAAAGATAACAATTGCAGTCACATCCATCACATGACTGGTTACAATAACTACAAACTTTTTGTATACTGAACTTCAACTCTGGCCTCCTGTGGGAAAGTCCTGTGCTTTTTGTGCCATCCATCCACCCAAACTCCCCCCTGGCAAACTTTGAGGGTATCACTAATTGGTGGCCACGTAATGTTCACTGAAGCTATTAGAAGTCATCAAAAGGTAATACATACGTAATGACTACAATGCGATTACATACAGATTATAAAGTCATATTTTGCAGGAGGACAATCTCTACACTCTTTGTTTTTGACATTTTCTATAGTACTGATAACTCAGAAATTGTGGCAGTAAATTTGTAGAAGCAGAAGTCATGTTCTCTTTTCCATAGAGAAACTGTTGCCTGCCAACATACAGTACTCTTCCTCCTATTACAGCTGTATTGTCATTTGGTCATCTGACTTCTGATCTAAAAAAAAAATATTTCAAGAAGTGCATAAACTTAAAGGCATAATGTATTTATTTGTGAGTCAAATTGGAGGAAATTACTCCTGCGTGTTTCAGAGTCTGTACACATCACCACCCTTCTCCAAATATTTGTCATTCTGTGTGTCAGTTTTACTTTATCCTGATGTGCATGAAAAAACTGAGTTAGACTGACAGATACTGTTGGGAAGAGGTAAGACACCAGAAGAGGACGGAGGAGAGGAGGCAAAGACAGAGGTTGTATCCATGGAATAGTGTTCAGCATTTTAGATCAGTGCTGTCATTGTTTACAGCCCACAGGTTTGTGGTGAGGCAATGAAGGTGGGTAGTCAGCAACCAGAGAGCTAAGCTAGAAACACAGAGATTGAAAAGAAGTCAACCATTAATTTTGGAGAATCATCATTAACAAAAGCAGCTTTAAACCATACCAGTGAAAGTATAAAGGGTATGTCTGTCCTTCCTGTCATGATTATATTTGCCTTTATGTATAAGAACGGTTTCAGTAAATGATAAAATGATGTTTTTCAAGTATTTTTGAAAGATTTTGCAAAAATGTCAATTATGTTCAAATGTAACATAAAGCTGATTCTATGTTTTGCATAAAGAAACACATTTCGCAACATGTTTATGAATGAATTGAATTATTGTTGAATATTTCAACAAAATATTTCCTTCAATTGTTTACTGTTAAGTGCATGTATTTACAGCGATGGTAACTAACTACTGTAGCTAAGAAACTGAGATAGAGCACAAACCTGTGCTATCAGTGCTGAAGGCACTCCTCAGCCAAATGTCCAACTACTACACTGGCTCCTAAAACCTTTCACTATAAATCACATCAGCGACATCACACTACTTCCCGCATATGAACTAAATACAGGATATTTAGTGATTATTTTTAGGAGACAGAGTTGTGTAAACAAACATTTCATACTGATGGGTTTTTGGACCCCATGGTATACAGTATAGGAACGCTAGAGACAAACAGGGAGGAGGAATATTGATATTTGCACTGTTTTCCCCATAGGTAACTAAGCTGTGCTGTAATTTGTCTTCGTGTGTCTATTTTTCATCCTCTGCTGCTCGCTCTCTCTCTCTCTCTCTCTCTGCTTACCTTGATGTTTCTGTGTTGTTTATTTCCTTCTTCTTCCTTTCTGCACATCTTTGTATAACACGTTTAGTTTTGTTTCTTCATCCACACCTCAGTTATTTTAATTATTGTACCTTTGTGTATTCTCTCTCTTCCTTTCTGTCTTTTTCATGACACCCCCTACCTCCAACCCCCTCATCCTCTCTCTGTCTACTCGTCTACTCATTCCCACCAAACTGTTCACCAGCAGCCCTCCTGACAAAATGAGTAGATAATGAGACAGGCTGTGCCAGAGTTGGACACCGTGTCACCTTTTTCTTTCAGTCTACTCAGCATTTGGGATTATGTTAATTGCTATGCAGCCTACATGTCTGATACAAAGGAAACACACACAGACACACACCTGTATAAGCAGTAAACAGCGTAGTTCTAGAAAATGTCACCATATACACATATTGACATAACAAAAACTGTATTGACTAACAGCAACACAGACTGTCTTTCCTGCAAAAAACAAATAGCTCAATTCTGAAAGTGGGTAAGTGACTTAGCAGAAGTTGGACTGTGTCTTTGCTAAAAGGTGAGTGTGTCTCTGATGTCAACACTCACCCCTTCTTTGGGTCACTAATGCAACTGTTGGATCTGCTCTATATGCTTTTGAATTCTGACATGTAAGTGTTTATCCAGGGTTTAGAACTTTTTTACTTTTCACTCTCTTTTCTCTCTGCAATATGTGTGTGTGGCCCATGCTTAGTGCCACTTATCGTGTCATGTCATTGTCAGGTCTCGTCTCCACTTACAGTCCTCTGTATTCAGGTGTGGAATTTCATATCAACACACTTGGACCAATTTGTTCCCTCCCAGACACAGGAGATAATACATGCCTTACCATGTGTGAAGAGCAGCTATAGACTAACTTATATATCTGTCAATCTTACAAAAACTTTTCATCTCCTGGGCACCCTCCATGTTTTTCTTTACTTCCCTTTGTCTATATATATATATATATTTTTTTTCCATTTTCAGATATAACTTCTTCTTTTCCCCCTGCTTGTCGCACACAGTGTAACTGGGGAAATCATTTTTTGTTCAGGATAAGCTTGATGTATACACAAACACTCTCTCCACACTTAGAGGCTGCAAGGTATTATCATATATTACTGCATCGATTGCTTGGCTGTGAAGATCACACTGTTCACCTCACTGGCCATGCACACATGGATGGATATTGTGTTATTGAATTGCATTGCAATTGCAATTGAATTTAACAAATTTAACTTTGTAATTGTTTAAAATTTCTCCCTCAACACCTTGAAATGCAATTCTGTTTAGTAGATGGGCTGCCATTCTTTTTTGTCTGAAATATTCTATTAAAGTGTTGCTGACTGATTGAACTAAAATCTCTGTCAGAGTGGGGATATCTATTGACCCCAGGCAAAGACCCTGTATTTGCTTTAAACCATGTTAGACAGAAAATAAATCAATGACACCATGCTGTTTTACCAAATGTGTGGTTGCAAAAGGTTAGCATGTTACATTTCCCCTCTTACCAGCTGAGGCAGTATCCCCGGAAGCCTCTGTACTTTGGTTTCCTTGGTTTTTCTTGTCACTCACTTCCAGGGGCATGTCTCAGCTGGACAGAGTGATTTCAGGTGTGTGTTTTTTAGCAGGTCTGTTGTGTTTGGTTATCACTGTTTGTATTTAAGTTTGTCTTTTTCAGTTCGTCAGTGCTAGTGTGTTACATGTCTGCCTCGTTCGTTCCTTGTTCCTTCCATTCACCTTTTTCCCCGACCTCTAGCTCTTCGTCACGGTTTGTAAGTACACTCAGTATAGTTAGTTATAGTTAGAAGTTTGTTTGTTTGTAAGACAGTCAGTTAGTTCCAGCCTTGCGCTGCGGTTTTTGTTTGTTTGTTGTGATAGTTCAGTCCAGCTTCTTTCTGTGATTTGCTTTGTTTATCAGACTCTTAGTCAGTAGTTTGACTGTCTTTTGCAGTGCTCCCTAGTTTCATCCTCATTTTGAGGGTTTTGAGTTTGTTGATAGCTTCTGCATTGCATTGCAGTCTGCTCTGTCTGTTTTGTTTATTTATATTGATAACAAATTTGTGGAAAAACCCTCTGAGCTTGTTGTGTGCCTGCAATTGGATTCGCTCATTAGCCAGTTCGTAACATAGCATCTGTTTATGGTACATTTTACAATGACTAAATATGACTTAATATCTATTTATAGAAGTTTGTATTATTGTTATTGCAAGCTATTTCAGTAAATAAAAGGAAAAGTCAGTAGAACACCCAAATTAATAGGGTTCATCCTCTGGGGAACGTGAATGAACACAATGAAGCTATCCGAACCAAGTGTCTCCTCTTATGTCTGCATACATCACATATACAGCGGTGGTTTGGGCAGGATTTCCCTGAAAACTGACCTTTCTTTCAGGGCCTGAAGCCCAGATGCTGCGCACAATTCACAGAAGCTTGGGTTACGATATTTAACCAATGCTCTGTTTCACTAGTGCATAGCCCCCCGGGTTTTCGCTCTATGGGTCAGAGCGAGAGCAGGAGGTGTTCCATGCTCCATTAAGCCAACAAACAAAAGTGCACCAACCTGCACCAACAAAGCCATGGAAAAAACTCTGGATGGGCATCGGCACAATACAAAATCAATTAACAAATAAAATGCATAATCTAAAGGCCACCCAGTAATTATACCTGTGCTCACCCAAAACTGTGTGAGTCATAGAGCAACATGCCACGCCCCTCAAATAAAACCGAAAAAGTAAACACGGGGTGATGCAGCTGAGCATATGTCCTCCACTGAAGTCCACCAGAGCAAAGCCACAAATGTAGCCTCTACCCTTGTGGAGTGCGCATGAATGGCGCATGGGGACTGCCTCCCAGACGCCAAATAAGTCTAATGTATGACTTATTTGGCATTGCATTAATTTGGCGTTTATGTATGTCTATGTTATGTCCCTATAATGGAAGAAGATAGTGGGCAATCGGCAAACATCTGCTGTGAGCACCATATTACATGTAAGAGCTCGCACCAGACACCGCAAATGAGATGGGAGAGGACAAAATCACTGCAAGTTAATCACCCTAGATCTAAAAGAGCTGGTGTCTTTCCTGCCAAAACCAAATAGCTCAATACTAAAAGTGGGTAAGTGACTTAGCAGAAGTTAGAGTGTGCCTTTGCTAAAAGGTGAGTGTGTTTCTGATGCCAACCCTCACTCCTTCTGTGAGTCACTAATACAGCTGTTGGATCTGCTCTATGCTTTTGATTTCTCGCATGGTGAGAGTGTTTATCCAATGTTTAGGAACCAGAAAACACAGAAGCATTACAAAGCATGGCTCACATAGTCAGTAAATGCAATGCCTGTAATCTAGACTTGTACTTAATTTAATATTATTGAAAATTATTTTAATACCCTGTCTTTAAGAAATTAGATTATCTGTATTTCTAGTATAGGTTCAGTGAAGATACAAGGTGATCATTGGCATACAGTGGCAAGCAGAGACCAAAGTTTGCATCCACAGTCCAATCTATTTTGGTGGAAAACAAATATGCTGTATGCAAATATATTACTGTTGTAACTTTAAAATACATTAAATAATCATGATCATTAACTTAACAGAGCACATAATCCAGTAATTACATTTTCCATTAAACATATCTATTGTCTTAGTAGCTAGAATAACTAGGTGCAGCAACAGTATATAAATATACTTAATAGAAAACAGGGTTGGATATTTCCACTAATAGTTTTGCTTGTCAGATTAAACTGACACCAGTCAGATTAGATCTTAAAGACTAAAGGGCATTTGTTTTTTCTAGACCAAGGTTGATTTCTCCATTTTCACTGGCTTCATCAATGTCTCAGTGTAATCATGGCTTTGCTTTAGTGTTTGGGCGTGATGTGTTTCTGATGTCACTCAAAAACATAGAAACTACAACTTTGTGAAATGTATAGGAAGGTGTGACTTGTTATTTTGTTGTCTTGTAAGATTGAGTTCATTGAATCAATACCCTTTTAATAACTACTCTTGGTATTAAGCCTTGGGTTTTACCTACTATCACTGCATTTGTTGTTAAACAGAACAAATCAACCAAGAAAAAAGAAAACAGCAATTTAGTGATGTTATTGAGTTGCAGGTGTGATACAACTTTATGTTTCTGGGCTACATATAGACCTTGTGTTGTTTTGCAGTTTTACTGTTTGTTTTGTTGTGCGGCCTGCAACCCTGCCACCTAATGAAACAAAAAAATAGCAGAATCAAGAACAAAGAGTGGAGCTGTCACAGAGAGCCCGGCTACAGCCACGCTCCAGACTATCTAACTCCGACAATTGTGTTCTGACATGCCATGTAGCCAGCTCTCGTAATGTCTACAAATTTTCAAGGCTCCAGTGCATATCTGAAAGCAGCTTATGTTGCTGCAGTGCTGCTGTACAAAGTAACTGTCAATTTTTAACTAGCAGCTAACAACTTATTACTTGGAGACCGGCCATGGAAGTATACATCATGAGTGACATAGGTGCAGAAACAGGATGGAAGGGGCAAGGAACAAAGCTGTGGCTATTTTGGTCAAAAGAAAGTTTTTTGAAATTAGTTAGATTAGATAGCCTTATTTGTTGACAACAAAAAGTTTGTCACAAAAAAATAATAATAAACTATTTACAAAACTACTTTTAACAAAATCCATTAACAAATCAATCAGTTGTTAAAAGGTTACTACAAAAAAGTACTTCACAGACAATATAGAAAACAAAGCCAGATTCAAACTTAGAAAACAATGAAATATAAAGAAATGCAATATTACAAAAACCTTTGTTTAAGAAAATATAGAAGAATTTGGAACATTCAGACAGCTTTACGAATCTGTACTGTAGCTCTAGCTTGTGTCTTCATCACTTTTCATTGAAGTCACAGGGATAGAAAACCAAAAAATCATTACATGACAGTGTTTTCTACATCTTTAAAGCCATAAAGTAATTTTACTCTCCACTGTTTGCATATTTGGGCATGCAAATGTGAACAGCCAACAAGTCTTTACCAACCAACTTCAATGGCCATGTAGGTTGCTGGTCCCAACCTTCTAATACAACCAAGATAAGCATTTGTTGTAATAGGCGCCCACATGCAGCTGTGTTACCATCATTGCAAGATGGTTTTCTAATAATTGGTTATCCTTTTAAATTAAGACATTTACACTAACAAACATAATGTCCTCCTGGAAAACAGTGCTAATGTTTGCTATAGGCCTCTGTGCATTAATCTAAATGCTCTCCACCCAGGATCTCACCAAAAACGGCTTCCTTTGCTGTTTTTTCTATCATAAATGTCAGTGGTTATGACAAGTACAAGCTATTGGTTGGCGTCCATATTTGTTTTGACACAAGAACACACAAGAGCAGACAATACCACACTGAACATTCAGTAACATTCAGTCGTTACTGGCCACTCGCCAAAAGTGTGTTGCAAACAGTCTGCTCAGTTGTATGTGCAACAAAAATCCACAAAACAAATCAACAAAAGCAATAAACACAACATGTGACTTCTGAATTAAGAAAAGACTGAGAGAAAATACCAGTCAATTCTACTGTACAAGCACACCCATAGAGAAAACCAAAATGTTCAAAACTAAATAAACAAATAGGACATTATGAAATAAAAAAACACATGAATAAATAAGATACAAATATACAATATGACAACAAAATTGTGGAATAACTGAACACAGCTCATTATAATGTAATTTTTCAATTTAATTAAAAACATTCACTTATTATCATTATTTCATTGCGCTTAGTTTCATAATATCGAGTACATTTTATTTAATTCCAGACATTTTTATTTCAAAATTGAATTCAGTCAATTAAAAAAGTTTGAGTTTATTTCATAATGTTTTTGACAATGGTCTATTTATTTCATAATGCAGCTTCTCAGAAGAATGATTTTGTCTGTTAATCAACACCAATAGGTTGGACTTGCATGCCTATTGGCTGATCCTTAAACATCATTTTTTTTTTTCTGGATACCTGCTCACTGGACTGGTACAGCTGGAATGTGCTGGGTCATAAGTCTTGGGGGATTGTGGTCTAGTGTTAGCTTCCTTCAGTTCTGCTTATTTTTGGCTGAGAAGCGATTTTAGCAGGGAAGAAAATGCAATTTTATTAATACTGTCATCATTTATCTACTCCCCACAACACTGTAAATAGCGATACAAAACTACACATCTCTCCTGCAAATCGTTTACATTAACTTAGAAGACAGTAATGATGACAATGATTGGAAAACTCACTTCCCCCACCTGAGAGAGCGCATCCTCTCACTACGGAAACTCTAATGGCTGAGCATCCACTGTAGGCACAGGAACCATGACAATCTGGACAGTTCTTAGGATTGGGTCCAGCCCCTCTCTCTGATTTGATCAAGAAAGGGTGGAATCAGCATCAGTGGGGGAAAAGAATACAGCAGAAGGGTGTACTCCCAGCGGTGGGCAGTCCAGAACTCTCAGAGAAAACTACAGGTAAGGGCCTCCTCTGGTAAGGGCCCCCTCACAACATGTCGTCTGCAACAGTGTTGAGCTGGCCAGGAATGTGAACCCCATATGTCAGAACAAGGGGATTTCCCCAATATAAGAGATCCAAGCCCCCAGCAGGAGGAACAGTCAGCGTGCACCTCCAATAATGCACCAGATTGAGACATAACCAGGTGGAGCACTGCTGCAGTCGTCTCACGTTGAGAAGGCCAAGGGGAGCCACAGGGTGAGCTGCTGTCCAAAAGACAGTCTTTTGGGGCTGATGGCAGGGGTTGGGAAAAAACGTGCCGCAAAGAAGAGAAAAGAGCATTCCACCCACTTCTGAAGAGGCATGCCCTCATGCTGACCAAGTTTAGCTCCACTCCTGAGCAGGCAGGGGAGAACTCTTCATTCAGTTTATGGTGAATCCCAAACTGGATAAATGAGACACCAATGTCACTGTCTACTGAAGCACTCTACCTGTCGGGACCACAGCAGCAGGAGTTTATCCAGGTAAAACAGTACCCGCATTCCCACCCTGCACAACGACTCTAGCGTGTTCTCCACACACTTGGAGATAATACAGGGAGTGAGGGAACAGCCAAACAGGAGACAATTGGTCCCTCAGATCGAAAATGTCCCTCAGATCGATGGAAGTGAACCATTCTTGTTGGCGAACACACTGCACAGCTTGCCTGGTCATCAGCATGTGAAATCAGTGTTCCAACATAAACTTGTTAAACTGTGACAGATCCAGAATAGGTCTCATTTCTCCTGATTTTTTGGGAACCAGCAAGTAGTGAGAATAAAACCCCTGATTCTCTCTCCTGGCAGGATCGTCTTTGCCAGCAGCTTGTGCAACTCTGCTTGGAGAGCACACACATGCACCAAAGTCCAAGTGCCAAAGAGGAGAGACAAGCCTCCACCACGCCAGAAAATGCTGGTGGGAGGGTGGCAAATTGGAGGGTGTGCCCCTTGCAAACCAACCTGTCAATCCACCTGTCCATTGTGCACCACTTCCACCACTCTGGATAAAATTCTGAGAGCGAGCAAGCCATCGTACGTTGCCCCACTGCCACACAACCTGTAAGCTATTGCTCAGCCCACCCTGCCACCGCTTGGCAATGGTAGTTCCAAAGGGGGGTCTCAATCGAAAGAGCCTTCCAGCCAGGTGTCTGGACCACATTTTAATAAATTATCATCCGTATTATGCTTATTCATAAATAAATGCAACTAGAATTTATCTCCAACCTCCTCTTAGCCTCTTTTAGTCAAACTTAAGAAATAATATGCCATTAAAAATGTTAAATGTGTTGTATTCCATTGTGTGTTTGAAGTTTTAGAATTGTATCCCTTTTAACAATTTAAATTTAATTGTTTGTATTTATATTTTTATTTGAAGAAAGGGTTCTTTATTCTAAAATTGTTATTGAAGTCCCAGCAAATTGAAGTCAAATATATATTTTTTATAATAGAATACTTGTACTTTTACAATTATTCAAGTACATTTTAGAGCAAAATTATTTCTTCAACTTGAGTAAAGTAAAAAATTTGAAGTGACTACATTCATTGACTGAGGATTTCTACTTTTAGTTGTGGTGTCTTTGAAGTGGCCTGGAAATGATAGCTTTTTATCTGGACACCTCAATACTGCAAAAGTCAGGTTAGCCTGTGAACCATGTTCAAGTGATACCAGGCACACAGACATACATACACACACATTTTCTTTGCCTACAGCACTGAGAAGCACATGTGCTGAAGCAGAAAATTGGCAGGAATGTGAGAAGTTTGTTCTGATATGATCTACGATATGAAGCAGTGAAGCTTGGTACCCTGTATAATCTAACATGACAGCACCATCTCTAACCATCTGTAAGCCATTAATCACATGAAAACACTCTGACACAAATATACATTGATATACAAACAAATATAAGCTTCACAAGCAAAACAGATAATTTCTAGAATCATACAACTACAAAAAAAAAAACTAAAACAAAAACAAACGACAAATATATATATGTAGTGGGGGGCCGAGCATTTGGTAGCTGGGCCTTCAGTGGGGACTTACCTGACCTAATCCACTTCTTATTCGCAATTGTAGAAACCATCAATACTATACCAAAACACAATATAACAAGAGGCATTTCATGCATTGAGCGTGAATGCCATTTTTACTACAGCAAGAAACTCAGTTAAGACAACGCCAAACCTCTACACTCCAACTGCAACTGTGCCACGTACATCATCTAGAGCAGTTCAGAATCAATATTTATCTAATAACATAAATAAAATAAGTAAAATACATAATACTCACCAGAGATGCCATTTATGTAAAGACAAAATATTTCCTCCTTTCTTTCTAACCTCTCTGCCTTGGTTAGACAACTTAAGTTTGCATCTGTGACTCCAAACGCCAAGTCGATCATTCGCAAATAACAGACATTCCCAGCAGAATAATTAGTATTTGTAATGCTCCTCAGAGGCTGTAAGGCAGTGGTACCACTCGTAGGCACTGGTCTGGAGGTGGAGAACAAACTCTTTCCCGGGCTGAGACAAGCTAAATAACTTTGCCCACGAAGTCTAGCTTTTCTGCAAAAGTCCACCTTGAAAATGGATTTTTAAGTATGTCTGAGACCAAGTCAATTTCTCCTCCATCAGCCATTGTGTGAAAAACTCAAATGTATCAATGTGTGCAAATCGCTACAGACATGTTTTGCTAATCGAGCTTGACTGTAACAGTTTTGCCACCAATTAGAGGATGGAAAAATGCGTTACTGACTGTTATTGTGAGCCAAATAGCTTGCCCTGTGAGGCACATTTGAAATCTGATTGATTAAAGAAACAGTCCCATTGCTGATACAGTTTAAGTTACTGTGGCCAGCACAACTGATTCTAAAGGCCCTGGGCAGATTAGATTGACATGGTAGCACACAGATATATATATATATATATATATATATACACACAGTGGTGGGCCGTCAGGGCCAGCAAGGCCTTCTCTGAT
>OMLM01009382.1:0-26035 GCA_900302695.1 Helostoma temminkii
AAAACATATAATACACGTAAATAACAGACATAATGATTATTTTCAGAAAGGAAAAGCACATACCTTAGTTGTCTCAGAACAAACATCTTTGACGGATCCATGACGGAAAAAAAGCAAAACCAAACAACTGAGCGACCTAAAGTGGGAACAAACCAGTGTGTTGTCCTCTCGCTTTATTAGCAGTAAGAGTAACTCCCATAACACTGTAGCTGCTTTCCAGCGGCTTAGTTGTTGTTGTTTTGATGAAGCACCAGGAGAATCATCCCGTCTTCCCTCCCCGGATAGTGTTAATATCAACTACAGTACAGTGCAGTCAGGCTGCTCTGGCAGCCGGTGTGTGTTTATGGAAGTGGGCGGTTTTAAAACTCCGCTTTGTGCAGCTGGTCACGTGGTCTGAGGTGTTCAGGGCAGAAGCCTCATCCGCACCTGTGTGTTCAGTAACACAGCAGCAGATGGAGGTAAGATGTGAGGTTTTACTTTATTAGCTTTTCTCCCTTCTGCATTAACACTGATGATTCATTTAAGTGGTAATTATGGTAAAAAGCATCACACCGAACCTGCTGCTTACACGTTACTAGATCAGGAATATAAAGCATGTGCTAATATTAGGCCTAATATTCATCCTGCACAATGACTATGTTTTAAAATGTGGTAATCCAGAACAACATTTGTACACTCCACTGTTTACTTATAGACTGTGCATTACAAATCACACAGTAATGAAATAATCAAAAAGAATAATCAATAAGGACACAGGCAGTGTCATTTTTGTGCAAAAGCAAACATCCATTATTAGTATCCTCCGCTATTCATCTATCTATTTATTGCACTTGGGGGTCACATGCACACACCATTTAGAGTCCTTTTCCTGTCCTGCACAGCTGCGCAATTATTTCCACTATGCACTCCCAGAGGAGCTGTCTCCCAAATTACATGTATCTTCTTGTGGAAAATACATGACATTTGGCAATGCACGAGGGGAACATCATGAGAAAACAATGAAAGCCATTGCACATGATGCCAGTGCTTCCAGTTTTGGCATAGCAGAAGAGTCTGAGGAGTCATCCGACTAATTACTGAACACTTGTTATGCTGCGCTGGAAGCAGATTCAAGCAGCCATTGATCACTTGTGGCAGAACAGTATATCCAACATGTCCTTTTTACTCAGATAGACAGGCAGCGTGAGCGAAACATCTTATTAATGACCAGTGGTTGTTGAGTTCATCTATAATTAATTCAGATCTTTTAAAGCTATGTCTGTTTCAGTGGTGTTTTCCTTTTGATCAGTTTTACTGTAACTTTTGCTTGAAAGCAGCATCAACTCTCAAAGCAGTGGGCAGAGTATTGCGGTCCACAACCGTCATAATAATTATCGTCATTAATTCTGTATCATTCTCACCAGAGCACTAGTGACAGAGGGAGACAAAGCTGTCTGAGATTACAAAAGGCCTCTGCTGGCAACTCGTACAAGTTCGTTTTTTCTAACTCCTCTTCAACCAATGTGCACAGCTGCCATCTCATTTAATATCGATCCTTCTCCACTTACACTAAATTGTTATTTGAGTGACTGGTTGCATTATGAAATCACTCTCAAAACGCACACACTCAAATCCTCTGAAATAAACACATTCATGTGCATGCAAAAACAAGCGAATCAAAAGCCATCTTAACCAGAATAACTAGAAACATACTGTTATTCATACCACCAGAAACATTTTGGGGTTTGAAATATTGTGGTTACACAGTATGTTGTCAGACAAGACTCTAAAGAGCGCTGTCTGTCTCTGAAATGTTTTTGTCAAGGGGCAATAACATGTTGGTGTTGATGGGTGAGAGAAGGGGGGAGCGAGGGAGGGCAAGGAGGAAAAGATGCTCTTAACCATTCCCTAATCTGCCTGCCACTTCTATATTCTGTTCCTCCCCAGCTGGTGACACTTCATATTATAACGAAGGTGGCACATCATGAAACAGACTTAAGCAAACATACAAGGTCCAAATATAATGTTTACTAAATATATTTTGTGTGTTTCATTGTCTGAAAAGTCATATGCATCATCACCTGTCAGTCATCAGCCATCTGCATTCTCATTATTCACTTCATCAGGTAATTATATGTGCCAACCTGGCTTCATTAGGGAAATGAAAGGTATTTGTTGATCCATTTCTCAAAGACTAATTTAACAAACAGCTCCACACCCAGGAAATGCCACCAGAGAAATTACTTTCAAGCAAAAGAATGCAAAGTTCCTCGTTATGTTCTCTCCCTCCCTCAGATTTTCTGCACAGATCTTCCTCACAGGGACAGCGCAGCAGAAAAGATGAGAAAGTTGTGACTTTGTGCCTTCTGTGACTCAGTTTAAAAAAACTGCAAGTGTCTAAATGAAAACACCAAGCCTGTCAATAATAAGCCTGATGATAAGGTTTTAATAAAGAATAAATAAATACACATTTCAGTTCAATTGATCAGTTGCTATGCATGAATTTTTATTGCAATATCGCAGGATTTCTTCACTACAGAACAGACAAACGAACATCATAATGGTCAGCCAATACTATCCTCTTCACGCACCATTTAGTCATGTAAAGACCTTTTTTTATCTCAGCAGAACACAGTGGTAATCACAAATATTTAGCTGGTGGTTCAGTGAATGCTCACTTGCGCAAACACGATGCAAATGAATGCTAGAGGCACAGATGAATTACTCATAGTTGTTTAGAGCTTCTGCCGATCAGCTGAACTGTTTCTCATTTTTCACGAAGAAGAACTATGTGGTACCTTTACTAGTCAGCCTTGTGTGAATACACTCATGAGAGTGTCATGAAACTCCAACCAGAGTCTATATTATAATGTGGAATCACCTTTCACTGCCAGCAGCTAATTCATAGCCAGAAAATAATTCATTCGCCCTACACCCAGCTGCAGAGCTTCACAGAGTGATGAGAAAATCCAAATGGATCTGAGTGCCGTGACACCAACGGTCACTTTACCTGTTATCACAGGGTCCTTTTTCTGTCAGGAAGAAGAGGAATTGTGAAATTGAATTTATTTTTAGCTGTTCACATCTTCATTACCAATACTGGTTTCCTATTGAATGTCTGTGTGTTTTTTTTAAACCTTCATTGCTGGTTGAATATCAGTGATTAAAAAATATGCTTAAACTTGGCTGCAATAACTGATTTTTCTGGCTTTTTTAAGATGGCAAATTTTGAGTAAACAAAAACCCACATAACTGTCATACTAGCTTTCATTTAGAGTTGTGTTTCTGGCCACTTGATGAATATAGATCCAATATTAACTTTCCCTCTAGCACTGATTTGGTCTCTACCAACTCCTGAGGGAAATATCTGGCTCTGCATCTGGTTCAGCAGCTCGTCTGTCTGAGCGTGTATGTCTGTCATTTGCTGCTGGTCATGTCGTTTGGGTTATTTTCAACATCTAAAACCAGGGGGAGGTGAAAGTAATTGAAAGCTACAAAACTGGGCTGAAAGTGAAAATAATTACTTTACGAAACAAAAATGTGTATTATAGATTTGCCCATGAATGCAAATGGAAATTCCTTAGTAGCACTGAATAGTTACAGTAGCACTCATATTTTGCAAAAGAAATTATGAAGGATAATATTAAAAATAAAAGTATATAATATTCAAAATAAGTAATAGGAACAGCTATGCACAGATAAACCTAGTGAAATAAAATACATTTCCTTTTTACTATTGGAGAAGAACTGTGAAGTCCTATGGCTTAGGGACACCTGAAGCAGGTAATGCATAACTGTGCCTTAATAATGAAAATAAATGAAAAACATTCAGCCAGAACCTGAGCACATGGATATATCAATGTTGCTTGTAAAGTTGACAGAGGTTGAGCTTGATTCCTACTTTTGTGCTTCTATGAAAACATTTCATACCCATCACAGCATTATCCATTGTCATTGTGCTCACTCCATCATATTTATTCCTCCATTACTGGCAGGTGCATTTAGCAAACAATTTTGCTGCCAGTTCTTTCATCTCTTTCATCACTGAGAAACTTTGTGTTTCAGCTTTTAGCAAGATGAAACACTGCAAATTGTTGACATTAAAGAACAAACAAATTGGTTTGAGATTTGTTCTACGAGCAATTTTTTTTAAGCTAATTTACATGTTATATGTGTTTGTATTTCTTGCAAAACAGTTTTAATGCAGTGAGGGGAGTTTAAATTCTGCAGAGTCAGTATTTAAACTGACTATGTAGTGTAAAAGTGTTGTACTGCAGGAAAAGAAATGGAAGAATTGTCTAAAACACACTTTTAGCATCAGTCTAAACGCATTTCTCCTGAACAATGAAGAGCAGGTTGAACTGGATTTTCTTCATCCATCAACTGCACATGAAACACTGGAAGAGCAATGTCTGACTGTTGGGTTGTGTTAAGCATTAAGTTAACAAAACCATAACCATAAAGTGCCCACATTTTTATTCATAAAAGTATCTCTGCTAAATTTAGATTAGGTAAAGGCAGTTTAAACCTTTTCATCCAGTAATTACACAGTGTTTTAGGCAGTACAGTAAGCCACGTGAGCTTGAATGAAGCCTGAAGGTCATGATATCACAAATACTGTAAGCCAAGACCTTTTTAATAGCAGGTTGAGGTCAAAGATGAAACACAAAAGCAGATGACATTTCAACTAACATTGGTTTGTGGGTCTTTCTTGAATCAAACATTTTCAAACCAGATAATGAAAGTGTCTGTTACAAACAACCAGCACTACAGAAAACTGTACTGGTGATTTGTTTTTTTCTTATTTTGTTGCCAGTGTGAAAAATGTGAATTATGTGGGTTTTAAACCAGAATAAACCTTTGCAAAAAAAGTGTCCAAACACACTGAAAAATAATAGCACACAAAAACAGATAATGTTCTAATCAGGCAGAGCTCATGTCTCTCCCTCTTAATGCAATCACAGCCATCTGGGCTGGAAAATAGATCGATGGCTACAGAGCCTAAACAACCCCAGTGTCAGGCAGCCAGCAGTCATCATGCTGAACTTGGCAAATGCAGATGATTCCTTCACTTTGCTTCTGTAACTCACACTTTTTATCACTTTGTCACTTCACAGCTTGTGAATTCAGCTGTAGATATTACTTACTGAGACAGTAGTACCAATATCAACATATACATAATATAAATGTTATGTATGTGTTTTAGAGAAAAAACTTTACTTCACTTTATCATCTTTATATTAATCATCTCACAATTATTAATCTAATTTCTGATTTACAAGATGAGGAGACTGCAAAAGTTACTGTGCCTTTGTTAGCATTACAGGTGAGTAACCATGGAGTCTCTGCTGCACCACAACCGCGCAAGGGAGACCTATAAGGCAGCCCAACAGGCTGGTTAAAGTGATCCAAAGTAATGTTTTACTGTTAGGTGACATCTAATGGCCATAGCAATTCCAAGCTTTAGTTAAGAAGTACTAAAGTCCACATAGAAAGAAGGCTGGGACAAATCTGTTGACAAAAGAAGATGAGTCCCATTTCTCCCATTTCAAGTTATTTCTTTTGTATGTAATCTTACCTGTGTGTTTGTTTTTGTAACCATGACCACAAAGATCCTCAAACAATGTATTCATTTGAATCCAAACCGTGATTTTTTTCCCTAAGACCATGACCTTCGATGACCTTAACTGCATTTTAGCATTGTAACCAGGCCACCGCACATTGTTTTGGGTCGTGTCAAAAAGTAGGGACAAGTGGCCCAAATCCAGGACTTGTAGTTTAACTGAAAAACAGTGGGTGAATATATCATGTGCACGTTTTGTTATTATATGAGCCCGATACTTAAAGCCAGATACTCGCTGCTGATGTGCGCCAGTTAGATCTGTCATCCATACACCATATTGTTTCTTCCATCAGTATGCAGAGATGCACTATGACACGCTGGGAACCATCAGTAATGTTGATAGCTATAGTTTTGACGTGCATTTACATAAACAGCTCCACCACGATTTTCTGTGCAGTGTTTGTATGCTAAATGGGGTTGCTTTTCTGTCAGTGGCTCTTTATTTTGGCTCTCCAGAGCAGAATTTTTAGAGATACATGAAAGAGACAGATCTAATTATCATTGTTGTGAGACTATGTGGTCAGTACCCAAGGTCATGGTGACTAGCTGCTTTAAAAATCTGCTCATGCAAAATTTATGCCAACATCTCAGTGGAAACTATTTTGATAAATAGTTATTGGTTGGCAGTTATATTGTTCATTTCACACACACACATTAGCTCTTTCAGTTTATTTTCAAACGTAAGTCTATTTCCAAATTAACAGTAGATTAAGTGTGTCTGTGTAATGAGCATAGGACAAATCCACAGTGAATTAACACACAGCAGTACAGTTCCTCTATGCTTTACTGAGCATTTTTGCTTCTTCAAGCTCATTCTTTCGCTTTAGTTTCTCTGATAGTGACAGCGGTTTGCATAAAAAACCTCTAAAATCCCACTGTACACTATCTGCTCAGTATCAAACCATAGGCACGAGCTACGTCTCACTGCCAACACATATGCCACATGAGTCTTACTCTGTGTCATGAAGATTTGTTGTATCTTGATGCCAAAGAAGTGGCCAAAAATCAGATTAGTGCAGGTTTAAATAAGGATAAATAATGTTCAGGCTCTTTCATGAGTTAAGTGTAGACACATCAGTGAGCCAGCACTGGTTTAACCCAATATCTCAGGTTCAGATCAGTTCAAACCTCATCAGTCTCTCTCAAATACATGTTTGTGGATGAGGTCAGAGGTCATGACCACCAGAGTAGAGTGTTCATTGTTAAGTTTTGATTGATTAATGATGTGTCACGCAGCAACACCTGTTCCCACAATGAAATCAGCATATGATCTATTTTATATCTGATCTTTCCTGTTTCAGAATCACCGACTGTGACGCGTTCTGTGCATCCCACAGTGTCCTATGTCCAACGTGTGTGTCTTTGTTAATGCGGGACAGAATGAGTGTGAGGAGGTCAGTGGCATTAGAGACGGTGTCTAAATTGCGAATTTGATCTATGAGCTCTGGGATCTTGGGACAGACAGTGTAATCTATAAATTATATTATTAAAAAGAAAAATATAAACCTACAGAAAGCTAGTAACATCCCCAAAAGAATGCACTGTTCTTGCAGCCCTAGAAAGAAAAAAACAGCCGTAGTGTTGTTGAAAAGAAATATACATAGAGCTTCAAACAGTGGTAGGAACTTAGATATTGGTGTTGATTAAAAGAGTTTGAAATCAAGACTGTGGAATCATTAAAATCACCCAATCCAGGTAATCAGCAGTGAGTAGGACAGAATAATGGGAAAATAGCAGGACAGTGGGCCTCAAGGACGAGGTCTGGGAACCCCCTACTGTGACCTAGGAGAAACACTATGAGGAGGCAGTAACTGGCTAAACAAAATTATTCCTCTGGAAACAACAAATAATCATAACAAATTTTCTGACCATCTGACAAAACCATTTATAGCAGTTAGATTTTACACATTTATTTATCAAGTAAAAATTAAAATTGCTTTAACATTCCTTAAAATTACATATATATATATATATTGTTACATAGGAATTTTTTTTACTGGGTACCTTTAAGTTTAAATGTGGTATTTATATATGGTATGTGTTTATGGGTATTTATGTTAGTCTCCATTTAGTAAAAAACTTCTTCATAAACTACCCGGCACATATAGTGTTACACAACAGTAATGACAAGAAAAAATAAAACAAACCAAGAGACGATCATTAAACATATTGACAATAAACTTTGCACTTTCTTCATCACTGAGTGTTATCTTTTTCTAAAAAAAACATTATTGATGTCATTTCCAACATCCTGATCACACACGTTCTAGCAAAAAATAGACACAAAGCTGAGAGCCTTCACTGGACACATTGAGTGTTTATTATTTTGTATTTAGATCAAGCTGTTATTAAGCTGTTTTTGGAGAGATAATCAGTGATTGCATGAAAGCAGGAAACAATTTTATAACAGACTCCATATCTGACACTGCTGCAGCATTTTAATCAGACTGTGAACAGCATCCTGTGGTGACTAACGCTGGCTTCATATCCTGTATCATAATCATCTGACTGTTTGAGGCTTATCAAAAATATAGGCTCTTGAATTGTAAAGGTAACTTTTTGCAAATAATACAGCATTAATAGCAGTTTAAAACAATTATGATACTGATGAATTCCGTGACCTATGATTTTTGGGAGGTGTTAAAATCTATTTATTTAAGTTTATTAACAATTTTATTCTATCCTAACCCTAACGTTATATATAAGTTTTGATTGATTAACTTAGTGTATGCCAAGTCAGAGACATCAAGCTGTGCTTTATATCCATAGAAACAAATAGCAAACAAAATTCTTATGGGAATGATTAGCTACTGGTACCAGCATTTTTAAAATTGAATTTGACAAGATCAATTTTCAGAGTGCACATTATCTCACTTCAAGTTGTTGATCTCAGTGACTTGTGCACTTGTAGGCAGTTTGATAGAAGAACATTACAATTTAATCAAAACCTAAGTTTTGTAGAGTAAAATAAAACTATGATTTCAACTTTTATATTTACTGAAAAGCAAACCACATCACTCAGCCAAGCGGAGAAACCCATCTGCTATAAGAGTCAAGTCAAGGCAATTGTGGGTTGTTGTTTTTTTTTATAAGAATAATGTTTTTGGAAATACTCTCATTTGCTTTCTTGTTAAGAGATAGATGAGAAGGTCTGCACCACCTCTATCTCTGTATGGTTACAAAAACAAACAATGTAAAAGACAGCTGATTTACTTAGCTGAGCACAAAGACCTGACAAAGGATAGCTTGGCCCTGCATACAAAGTGATCTGCTGCACTTGTCATATCTTCTTGCAAGTTGTAATTTTTTGATGCTCAAAAAATAGATTTGTCATTTGTTGAGTTCCTATGCAGAATTTGTTGCCTTTGTACAAAGACAAGCTGTTCCCCTGTTCCCAGTGTTTGTACTAAGCTATGCTAGCCAGCTGCTACATTTACAGCACACAGATGAGAGTGGTATAAATCTTTCTTGGCAAGAAAGTAGTACCCATATTTCCCCAAAATGTCAAATTATTTCTTAAAATCACACCATATAAAAGAGGATTCAGAGGATTTCCTAACACAACAAGTTTCAACAAAGAGTTGGACAAAGGAAGAATAAATATTCTCCTGAAGGATTTCAGAAAAGAATGAACAATCTGCAAGTGTCAACTACCTACATGTGAGAACATGCACCACAGCAATAAAAGAGCCATCATAAATACAGCAGACCACGGTGTCTGTTGTAGTACAATAAATCCAGTTGTGTCAAGTGGGGTTTTAATTTTTTGAATGCTTGGCATTATTCATGCTCACCAGGTCGCAAGATTCTGAAAGGAATATTGTGTATGGTCATTATTCAGGAGTAACTGTGAATAAAGAGAGCCATAGCAATCACATTAGCCACTAAACACAGAGGACACGGAAGACGCCCACGAGTTCCCGTGGGAGAGCTTCCAATTAGCACTCAAGCGTTCTCCCTGACATGTTGGCTAGCTCAAGTATGTGAAGACGCAGAGTGTGAGAGAGAGGATGCTCAGGCATACATACATAGAGGAAATGCATGATCCTTTATGTGTCAGTGAATTGAGGTAGTTAGGTATAATGAAAGCACTGCATGCATTGTGGATCTAATCTTTCATTTTAGAAATGAAAAACTGTGTTGAAACTTTTATTTGTTGACCATTTTTATTAAGATAATAGTGATCATTTCCATACTTGCTGACAGTTAGATCACTGTGAGTGTAACTATACAGCCAGCTAACCAGCAGCTCATTAGCTTAGCACAAATAATGGAAACATGGGCATGTTTGACCTTAAAATCTGAATGCAGATTAAGCAGCCGACATTATATCTACAATGTTTGTTTGTCTTCTGCTGTTATTATTAACATGCCAGACCACTCAAATAACCCAGTAGTTTCATAGATAGATAGATAGACAGATAGATAGACAGATAGATAGACAGATAGATAGATAGATAGATAGATAGATAGATAGATAGATAGATAGATAGATAGATAGATAGATAGATAGATAGATAGATAGATGTCTATTGTTCAAGTTTGTCATTTTTTTCTATATACAATCCAGAGACAACTATAAAATCAGACTGAACACATCCATACTGACACAGCAATTTCCCTTAAAGAAAGCTACAATTACTTTTGTTGTCTCAGTCTTGTTCACTATTAGAGAGAAACACTGATACCCGCTTGATCTCTCCATCCTCCCTGTAGATTTTTGGCTCCCCAGTTTCCCAGCATCACTATAATCTTATGTTTCTGCTTGTGGCAATTATCAGAGCTGGAGGATCCCCTGAAGGGAAAAGAAGGAGGTGTTTCCTTCCTCCTTTGGAGCAGAAAACTGAAAATAATCTTCCCCTCAGGAACTCACCCAGTGAATTTTGAAGACTGCAAATTAAGCTTGGTGTTCCAAGGAGAGTAGCAACCTTTAAAATATAATTCACATGGGGGGGGTCTGAAAATCAGTTGAATTGTGGTCTGCTTTGCACAGTGTGAAGTGTCTCTGGGCTTAACAATGGTTTTCAAATACAGCTTAATAATTACTAATGTGAAAAGGTGTAACCCACCTTTCTGATCAGATACCAAATCATAACTATAAAACACCATCCAGCCGGACAGCTCAGTAAGGTAACATTTTCAGATCTACTCCTCAACCCCACTTTGGACAGGCCCTTCTGATTGTGGCTCCTCTGTGATTTGAGGGACTATTCACACTCCCACTGTTCGACACACTCCCCACAAAGGCTGATGTTATTGTGGGAGACAGCAGCCTTTTCAGAGCTGTCACACAAAGAAAGGGCAGGGCTGCTCCTGAAGCAAACAGCACACTTCTGTGGATTTTTTTTTTTGGTAGGAGTAAAAAATACAACTCACTCTGAAGACAGAGAAAAGCAAAGAACACCAAAATGTGTTTTGTTCAAAAAAAGCTATCTAGGTTTTATATTTTGGTGAGACATTATTTTCTTCGTAGTCATTACTTTGATGTTTTTGCACTGGGTAGACATCACTATGATTTCTATTTTCCAGTCTATTTTGTGTTCCTCGCTTCATCTGCACAGCAATCACAGCTTTCACCACCCATACAAACTATTTTCTTCACAAACATCGCAAAAAAATTAATTGACTGCCTGCTGCAACCACAGATGAGAAAATGTGTCACTATCTGTGTGCCAGAAGAATTTACCGGTATGTTAGGAACAGCAAATGTAAAAGCTTTTATTGACTGGAAATGAGTTGAAACGGTAATATGCTATTTTCAACCAGTCAAATTATGAAAATAGACATAATTTATATGAAAATGTGGATTTTCATATACATTTTTACTATAATTTACAAGCATAAGCATTGAGAGTGTAAAATAAAAATGGTTTACAAGGTTTTGAGACCACAGTGAAATGATGTTCAGTCATAAACCATCATGCATAACAAAAACATCTACAAATTTTGCACACTGTAATCCCACCCCCACTTCACCACCCGAAGCAGAATGACTTGAGCCTTCAGCCGAGGTGTTAATGTATTCCAGCTCAGAGAACACAGAGGCATAGTGTGTGCACTGATGTAACATTAACTGTCAAGATGCACATGCACACACATTTCTGAGGCCCTCAGGGGATAATTTCCGACTACAAGTGGCTTACTGTGTGATATTGAACACTGCAGGCTGGATTTCCAGGGGACTCCTCTAAGAGTGCATTTGGTTTGATAGTGATGCTGACACAATGGAGCAAGCATGGCTGACATGCTGTCAGTTCCCTTCACTCACCTGGAACCCCATGTTTAAAATCAGGCTCATCAACAACCTGTCAGGATTTGTACCCTGGTAGAGTTGAGGTTAATATGGAATCACATATGAGAGAGGGAAAAAATCAATGAAGATAAATAAAATAGCACACACTGGGTCAAAATGTTAATTTTCCGAGTCAAAACCGTTAAACGTAAAAAAAACATAGCCCTCGAAAAAGTCTCTTAAAATGCAGCATGTTTGCAAAAATAGTTAGCCAGTGTGAAGCATATGCAGTGTTTACGAAACTGGCTAAGACAGTCGTTCCCATTCAGGGTGGGGGAGCCCCACAAGAAACTGATCATGAATCTGAGGGCTCAGCAAAGATTAACATGACATGAACAAATTTCTGCTACACAATATTATGTTTGGTTTTTAATTGCTTAATGGCCTCCAAAGTGAAAATAAAGTGAAGAGTGGAACCGAACTTAATACACCTGTGCCTAAACTATACATGTATTCAAGACAGAGAGGAACCTGGATTTAAAATGTAAGCAGGTATAAGATCTTCAAAAGAAAAAATATAGTGTCCCTCGAAAACAGCACCTCCTAACTAGAGATATTATAAATTACAGTATGCGATACTCAACAGTGACTTCATAACCCAGTTGTTCTGTCTAGAACAATGTCTTGGGCCATCTAAAATTCCATGGCAAGATATCATGTTAATTATTCTAATTATTATGGACTGATCAAATCATAACCACAATTATTCTGTAAACTGAATCAACCACATGCTTGTAAACACAACAACTACAGGAAATAAATCTAGTGGATATTTTGGATTATATTGGTTGGACACAATGAGTGTCCCTGCATGACTGGGCTGACTGGGACAGAAAATATGCGATCCATGATGACCCTCTAGAATATAAATGTGTATGCAGCCATCTGCAAATATAGCTCCAGATGTCCTTCGTTGTCTGATGTGTCTAGGTTAGCAGCATGTCTCTGTTTATAGTGGAGATCTGAAGACCTCTACTGACGACCCTACTCAGAGAACAAGAGACAATGCTCTTCTTCTGTTTCCTCCTTTATACAGAACTGCTCACTTTACTGAAAACAAACTTAAAAATATTTGTTTTATGTCATAATTTATACATGAGATTTTACATGCTAATTAGAACAAACTTTTTACTGGCACAGATGGACTTACAGTACAGCAGAGGCACAAGCACATTAATATGTAGGCCACACTCCTGCAGTGTTCACAAATACACATAGGAATAGTCTGTTGTTTGTTTTATCTCCCATTTCAGAGACGCGCTGTCATCAGGAGCACATTCATTCATTGTATCTGTCAAGACAACCTTCCTTCAGGGTTTCCTGCTGTTCGGACTCCTGCATGCATATATCATAACTCATGCATCACTCTTGCTCTCTGGGATACCTTGTGGCTCCACCTAAAATATCTGTTTTGCTTGAAATATCGACTGCTTGTTAACATATGTGTCATAGGAACCGACAGAGTTTTGTTTGTTGAATCACTCACTCACTTTTACATTCATTTCTAGTGACAGCTGGTCTTCTATGGCTGGTGTGCATTAATCAGAAGCATCTTTGTTGCTGTATCAGATGCTGAGTTATGCACTATTTGAAATTAACATTTAGTATAGATATAAATTATTAACACTCCTAAACCACATTTAGAAATCTCTTCTAATGATTTGTGTGTGGAAGCAGAGGTCAGTTTGAGGCCAAAAACATATTTAAACATGTGAAATTAAACACATGCTTCCAGGGCAAATCCCCGAATAAGACAAAGGGGTGACAGAGGGGTGTCTCCCTTCGATGTCACTTAATTGATACACAATAGAGAGTGTCAGCATAACCGCTGGGGCGTAAAGTAAGCTGACGGACAGGCCACGTCAGGAAGCAGTCTTAGTGTCAGCTTGCTGAAGGGTACTTCAACATGTCTCCTCCTGTGACTGACAACCACCACCAATTAACCTCCTACAGAAAAACAGGCAGATAACATACATGCACACCTGCTCCCTTTCTCACCCACATTCTTTCTAGCTGCGTAAGTTTGTTTTTATTCATTCAGTGCTAATTGTCATTGTTTCTCAGAGCCAGATCCTCAGTTGCTGATTTTTTTCTCTGGTCACTAAACTGTTAAAATAAAATAGGAAATCTTCAGAATATTGATTTATTTTATGCAGATAAAATTAATTTGGATCCATGTGCAGAAGGAGCTTTTAATCATCACGTGTCACTCTGGGTCCCTCTAGTGTGGTGAGATGAGAAAAGGATGGTCTCAGTCTCGTAGATCTGATAAAGAGCATAGGATGTAAATGATAAAGTGAATGACAATGGAGCAACTTGATTTTCATTTATGCATATCAGTCACATGCAAAAATGTGGCTTGGTATGTATTAAATCTATTAGTTTTATGGGTTACATTATATGTCAGTTTATCAGCCTTGTGTGTTTGACTGAATGCGATCCTGGCCAGCAGATGGCGTCCCATCCCTGTGGCTTAAGAAAAGAAAGTAAACTGTTTTCACTCTGAACAAGAGAAGTGTTGTGATGTAAGAGGCGAAGCAGTGCAAAAGTGGAGCATGGTAGTTTCTTTATAAACCACAATATAAAGACAGAAATACTGTATTTCAGCATCAATCTCATATCTGAAACAATAAACTAAAGTAGAACCAGAAGCGCACAGCACATAATTAATAATTAATGTAACAAAATGTTAGTTTAGTTTATTGGTATTCATAGGATATGTCAAAACCATAACAAAGCTGTTACTAACTAACTAACTAACTGTAACTAACCCTTAACTTCACTTTGTCAAACACTGACTGAACTTCTATAGTTTCTAATATCTGTGATAAAATGACCTAGAATGAACCCGTGAAGCTGCAAAGTATCAAACGTGAAACCTTGTGAATCAGCTACAAGTTGTAATAAAATAATCCTCCAACTGCAGGGTTACAATTGTTAAACTACTTCCGGCGTGAAACCGGCAGCTCCGCCCACTTTGCATTGGCTCTAAATTGTGAAATAATTTTAAATCTTCGCACGTCAGCAAAGTTAATAGCAGAATGGACCAAATACATCTTAACGTGAAACAGAATCGTTAACCATGTAACAAAGTTACTGATCGATCATTTGTGCTTGCTCGGCTTGCAGACGTTGTGCTGCTTTAAACAGACCCGCAGGCCACATGGACAAGCGACAGCAGATCAAAAACATCCTCCAGCTGTGCATAGACAAGCGCAAAGACGAGCTGCACCGTCTGAGTCGGGACATTTGGAGCTGTCCCGAACTCGCCGGAAACGAGACACATGCGCACGACCGACTGGTTCGCTTCTTGTCCCAGGACGATCAAAAATGGACAGTCCAAAGTCACTACAAGCTGCCGACCGCATTCAGGGCCAGCTGGGGACCGGTCGGCGGCGGGGAGGGCGATCCGGTGCTGAACGTGGCTTTCTTGTGCGAGTATGACGCGCTGCCGGGGATCGGGCACGCCTGCGGGCACAACCTGATAGCAGAGGTGGGAGCTGCGGCCGCTGTGGGACTGAAGGCTGCTTTAGAAAACCACACTGAACTACCTGTCCCCGTGAAGGTAACTGTGCGAGTGTATTTCAGTCATCTCCTCTGGTGAAACATTGTAGTTGAAGAGAAAGGAGCAACAACAAAAAGACACTGAAACTCGAAAGGAGAAACGAAACAACCACACAAAGATGAAAAAGACCACAGGAACACAAACAAGTCTGGGCTTTGCTCTTATTTACGAAGGATGGAAGTCCTTCATTGTCTAATAATAATATTAATAATGATGATGCATAGTTTATTATTGCCAAGAAGTGCTATGTTTTTTTGGGTGCACCTACTTATCTGTGTATTAGTCAGTTGTCATGGAAATGGCTCATAACAGGTGGTTATAACTTTTATAATGCCCTGAAAACTGCAGCTCGTGGACCTGGACAGCGTCAGATTTCCACCTTGAGTCAATAGTAGTTAACCTTCTTGAGCTGATGTTTATGTCAAACTACTGACTTAAACTCTTTTTGTACCAGATAACGGTTCTGGGAACACCTGCAGAGGAGGATTTAGGAGGAAAGATTGAACTCATCAAAGCGGGGGCCTTCGCTGATGTCGACCTTGTCTTCATGGCTCATCCAGCTCAGCAGGATGCTTCATTCCTACCCTGTGTCGCTCTTGATGAGTAAGTTCCTGTTCATTGTTCTTATAGATTCTTATTATACTTATTATAGATACTTATTGTATTGTATCTCAGTAGACACTCCACCATGTAAACTCTGTCTGCAGACAAACCTCAAAGCTCTATGTTGATTTTACGCAGGGTGTCAGTGAAGTACCATGGGAAGGCATCTCACGCCGCTGCATACCCGTGGGAGGGAGTGAATGCCCTGGATGCTGCTGTGTTGGCCTACAACAACATTTCAGTGCTGAGACAACAGCTCAAGCCAGAATGGAGGCTTCATGGTGAGGAACAGAGA
Source organism: Helostoma temminkii (assembly GCA_900302695.1). NCBI lineage: Eukaryota > Metazoa > Chordata > Actinopteri > Anabantiformes > Helostomatidae > Helostoma > Helostoma temminkii. The sequence continues at coordinate 16,358 of OMLM01009382.1, forward strand.
CTATGATAACATAAGTTGATGTTCAAAAAGCAACACTTCACCTCAAGATTAATTAAAGTGTGAGAAACGACTTAAGTTACTACAACTAGACAAACTCCAACTGTTTTCTTCAGGGTTAGGAACATCTTAAATAAACTTCATAGCTTTGTTTAACTTTGATACTGTACACATTTCTTTGATTCACTAGTGTCACTAGCCCTGGGTATAGTCATTAGTAGAGCTAACAATTGTCCAGAAAGTCCATCACACTTAAAACAAAGCTCTTCTCGTAAGTTGGTGGATTTAGTTTAGGATATAATACGTTTTCCTTAGATATTAAGAACTGGAAGATATTTTGGTTTACTGTGTACTCAGTGCTTCTCTTTATATTTGTTGTGTTTATTTACCTGGGCTGCTTTTTGTCTTCTAAAATACTGATCTTGGCCTTTGCTGGTTTAGTAATCCATCTATAATGCTGTTGATGATAATGTTGTTTAGTATTGTTGGCATCTATGGTTCTTATTGACATGACATGTCATCAGACTCTTATAAGGAAACCAGAAACATCTCTTTTGAAAAAAGAGATTGGGAAATGGTTAGTGAAGCATGATGCACCGCAGAAGAGTTATGTGAGTCCTGTTTGTCTTAGAAAGGCATCTGTGTCAGTTTCTTCATGCAGCTGTGGACATTTTTTTATCTGACTCAAATGCAGATACAGACAGTTGTTCACTAGTATAAATGCCTCCTTTCTTCTATTTTATCTTCCATCCTGTCTTTTTTTTCTCTCTCTGCAGGTATCATCAAACACGGCGGGGTGAAGCCCAACATTATTCCTGCCTATTCTGAGTTAGAGTTTTATCTGCGTACCCCGCTGGTTAAGGATCTTTGTGACCTGAAGGTCAAAGCTGAGGCTTGCTTCAGGGCAGCTGCTGTGGCGACTGGTTGCCAAGTAATTAATAATTAATAAACTACTACATTTCATATACTACAGATACTACAATTACTACACTTCAGCTACAATGTTGTCTTTCATTTGCTTCCCTTTGGGATGGAAACATAATATATACAAATATGTAGGTTAACAATAAAGTACAGATGTAGGAACATATAGTGTATGATGGTACATTGTAATGAAGCACAGAAATATTGGAGGTGACTGGTGTTATATAACTTTACCCTTTATAACATATTCCTGTAATTATCATACAGGTGCTGTGCTGCTGTTACATAATGTGATTGTAGCTTCAGGCTTCTTTTTTCCTGCATCTGCCTTTGCTTCAGGCAGTTTAACTCACATTATGGAGCATGCATGTTAATACTATATATTGTGGTAATGCCTTAATGTGTGGTGATCTTTTTATACTACATTTCATAAATTAGGATATTTGTGTTTCCTTCAGGTGGAGATAACCTACCCAACACCTGCCTACTATAACATTCTACCTAATGCTACGCTGGCAAACCTGTATGAAATAAATGGAAAAACATTAGGGATTCAATTTCCAGAGCAGCCAGACAACTTCTCTGGTAGGTAGAAATAAAAAAAACACAGCAGAGCTGTGATCTACTTTCATTTCACAGATTGTCTTTTTGTTTTTTTCTGAATCAACACAGAATCGTGATCACAGCGAATTTATAATTATCTGGCAGGTTCCACAGACTTTGGCAATGTATCAGTCACGGTCCCTGGTATCCATCCTTTTTTCTACATCTGCACTAACGCGTTGAATCACACTGAAGAATACGCCGAAGCAGCGGGTACGTCTACATAGTGTGTCTAAAAGGAACAGCTGCCGTTTTTTTGTAACAAAATTGAATTGTGCTATGATCTGACATTTTTTTTCAGCTGTCATCTTTTTCCAGATCAGTTGGTTTGTCTGTTTAGTGCCTATTTACTTGATGCTTTATTTTCCTCCTCCCCTCTCTTTCCTGTGCCAGGAGCTGAAAAGGCCCAGTTGTACACCCTGAGGGCAGCCAAAGCTCTGGCTATGACAGCTGTGGATGTGGTGTGCTGCCCTGATCTGCTGAGTAAAGTGAGAGAGGACTTCAGGCTGGCCAAACTGAAACAGGAAAAATGACTAGAAAGCAGCAATGTGGCTTTAACGACTCTATAAATTCAGTGACTTTAATAATTATAGTAAGAAATAATCGTTCCATTTCTTTAGTTAACGACTAGATACCCACCAAACTAAGTGTAAAGTGGCCTAAAAAATTGTTATTTTATTCTTGCCATTTTTACCCTGAGTAAAATCATGCCCTTCTTTTGTAAGACCAACTAAAGTGAGCTAATCCATACCAAATAGCTGGACTACTGTTAAATATACCAGAATTACGTTCCAAACCTATGTCCCACTTTACTTGATCATGAAGACACTACTCTAACCACTTTCTTGGCATGCTTTCACTAGCGCACAAGGTAATTGAAAACCCAGGCTTCCCACCAGTGGTCACAGTTGTGGTGGAAAATCAGATTGTTTTTATGCTTTATTCTTTTCATGTCTTTCTACTACAGTGATACTTTTGATGTTTAGGATGATCCTCTACAAGGTTTCAGTTGTCAATGTGTCCTGTGGGTTTACTTGGCATTAGTTGGACAAAAATAGGGTTTTAAAAATTACAGCAGTGTTCATAATCTACACTACTGCCTTAAACAAATGAGAAAATTGATTTAAAAATAGGCTTAATGTAATACACATATATTTTTACACATCACATGTGAGCAGTTAATGGTATTACAGACTTGCTCTTTAAATTATGGTTGCAATCCAGTGTCTAATAGCTGTGAAAGCTTGTCCTCCAGCAGTGTTTAAATATACTGTGTAAGACAGAAGAAAATAGGATAAGAATTTAGGATGCTTTGACTTAAGGTGTCTTCCCACTAAATGTCACACTAAAAGTGTTTCAACTGACACGAAATATGTGGTCACAGATGTATCTGTTTGTGTTTTAAGTTGATTTTAATTGAGGTCTGCAGAAAAAAAGGAATTTCATCAATGCGTCTCAATCCATTTCTGTTTGCACAAGCTAAATATATTACATGGAAATTTTTACTCTATAAACACTGGTTTTGTTGTTCAGCACCTAAGCTCTCCTCAAGTCATTTTCACATTTTCCAGAAACAGAACATTTATTCATTTATATAACATCTTCTCACATATAACAGCTTTCCAGAATTAAACATATACCTGTAGTTTTGGTTAATAAATTGTCTTATAAACCACCAAAACATATATTTTATTTATATATTTTTTTAAACAAAGTATAAAGTTGTTTTAAGCTGAAAAGACAATAAAACTAGTAACTAAAAGGTCACAGTGAATCTCAGAGCCTCACAACACCAAACAGAGGAGATGGGCTTGAGTTGTATTAAAAAGAAAGAAGAAATAAGGACATTAAAAAAATTAATACCATAATGTTTTGGATTTACTAAACACTTAATGTTACATTTGTGATTTTAATAATTTTTTTAAATTAGTTTTGTCAAATTACAAATGCAATGCATTGTAATTATCTTAAAGCTACAGTATGCATGTTTTTTGAATATTTTTTAATAGAAATATGCACCATAATTTATTTTGATACAGAGAGGTGCTATGACATGACTGCCTGGCAGTGGTGCAGAAATATGAGCTTGTGATCGTTCTTTAGTGAGGCACCTGATTTCAATCAGAAAATAGCAATGATTTTTACTTGATTAGTATAGTTTGTAGCATTTTCATTTATTGTATTTTCATAACAACTGCCAGAGCGAAGCAGAGCTGTATCAAAGCAGGGCTGGACAAAGCAGAGTGGATTGATCCAGAGTGGCAGCACTAGCTGAAGTTGCATATTGTAGCTTTAACATCAAAGTAATTGCATTGATACGATAAGATCACAAGGAAATATAACATACACTGAATCATATTAATGTGCGGCAAAAGAAGAATTGAATAATCAAATTATGAGGTCCCACAATAAATGAAATTGTCATTGTCTGCACTTTGTCATTGTTATTGCGATGAGTTAGATGAGAGGATTGAAACCACTTTGTTGTTTTTGAAATATGAAGCTACAAACAGCTGCTGATTAGCTCAGCTTAGCACAAAGACTGCAAATGGGAGAAAACTGAATAAATCTAGAAGCCACTATATAATATATATATATATATATTTGTTTACAATTAAAAAAAATTAAAACAAGTGTAAAAATAGCAAGTGGAGGTTATGAGCCAGACAACAGAAGTTACACGTCCCAGCTATGAAACAGGCAAATAAAACTAATCTGTGAAACAGCAAATTTATACTTCATTTATTGTAAAATTAAAGAAATTGGGCAGAGCCACGTTACCTGTTTATCTGTTTCCAGTGTTTGTGCTAAAGCCACTGGCTGAAGCCTTATATTTACCTGATAGGTATTAATCTTTCAGTCTAACTCTGCTCATGAAAATGTGTGCACTTCCCAAAATATCAAACTATTCCTAAACAGTCTGAGATTGTCATAGATTCTTAAGTTCAGTAAATGAAGGGGTTGAATAGGTCCATAAGCTGGAAATGTCAGAAATCAATTTTCTGTTCCAACTTTCAGATTTGAAAATGTCGTCGGTGAGTCACTGCATCGAGAACTGAAATTTATAGTTAAACTGCACAAAAACGCAGGTCCTTGATTGTGCTTCTCCACGTACAGAAAGTCCTCAGGCAACAACAACATCCAAACGTCTTTCCATCAAGAACACTATAGTTACAACATGAAACCACACAGATGTGATGAAGTGACAAAACCAGTGACAAAGGTTGTCCCGTTTGTCAGTAGCTCGGTTTAAGTGACTGTCTGTGCTCAATCTATCAATGTTCCTGGTGCATCTTATGAGCAGTTTTTTATGACTGCAATATCAGTCAAAATGAGCCGAGCTTGTGGAGTCTCATCATGGACAATTCTCATAGATGTTCCACTCGTGCATCCCGTGTTACGAGTAAATGGACCAGTAGATGATGTTAAAGAGGATGTAGGCTCCAGGAAAGACGACCCTCGAGTACTTGTCTATGGCATGTGTGTCGATCCAAATGTTCACATAGCCTCTGGATGGTTTTACCTGCCGTGCAATCTGGGGGTCGTTTAGTGCCACCTGTGCCAAGATTCGCTCCTGCCGGCCCCCATTTTCTGGCATCCCATAATTCCCTGTAGTGTTGACATCCATGGACCCATAGCCAGTGATCTGGGGGTCGATCATCATCTCGTCTGGATTGCCAATGCCACAGGTACACGGCAACTAAAGAGGAATGTAGGAGGAAAGTGATCAGACACAAATCTGATCTGCTCTGTTAGACACTCATTTCTGTAAAGTTGACAACTAAAGTAAACAACTAAAACATAAAAATATTTGTCCTCACACTTGGTCTTTGAATCACTTTGTAATTAAACATTTAAAACAGGATGTTTGTGCAGGAAATGCTCCTCGGGGCACATAGGCAATTTGGCTCCATATGCTGCAGCATTTGGCAGATGAAGAAAAGAAATATAGTAGACAGACTGGAGTCCCCAAAAATAATATGCCATAGCCCGAGAGCATCTTAAAGTGAGCCAATTTAGAAAATATTCATCTGTTTATTGGAAATGGTCATTAATTATGAATGTTTCTACAAGTTTAAAAATATTTTAACATGTAGAATATTTTTATTTAAAATGAGGTCAGCCTGATTAGAAAGAGTTGGTTACTTTCAACTTATTTTTTTGTTGTGTCTTGTTTTAAATAAAGTCTTTATGTGCAGCTTTAATTTTGTTGTCTGTAGCTCAGGAGGTACAGTGTTCTGTGTTGGAGCCCTCAGTGTGTGGAGTTGGCTTACAGGTTAGGTTGTTTTAGGACTGTAAATTGCCCGTAGATGTGAGTGTGAATGGTCTTCAAGATCAACATTTATTAATAAAACGTGTTTTTAACTGCAGGCAATAAACAACCACAGAGAAAAAGCACATGAAAATAACACTTACTCTCTCCCTCAGCTTCCTCTCTTTCCTCTCCTGTACGGTGGAGAGGTAGTTGACCGCCGCATACTCTATCACAGACAGGAACACAAAGACGAAACTGACCCAGAGGTAAATGTCCACAGCCTTAATGTAGGAGACCCGAGGCATGGAGGCATTGACGCCAGTTATGATGGTGGACATGGTCAGCACTGTGGTGATGCCTGAAGGGAAAACAGTTCAGTCTCATTCCTGCTTTTATTTACTGTATGACTGGGTTAGATAAAACAGAATAACTGAGAAAGTGCTACAGTACACGTGCTGTGACTATATTTTTAATTTTATTATGCTGTAATATGTTTTAATGCATGTTATTTGATTACTTTGATTTTTGCTCAGATATTTTATTGATTGCTGTAAGAACACTATATAATTGCTGTCCCACTTTCACAGCAAGGTCAGAGATCAGCTCTAGAACTAAACAGTGCAACACCACAGAATGTCAAAACTTTATTATGTCACCAGTCTGATGGGTCATGAGATGTTTATTTATCATGAAGAACAAAAATAACCACACTAAGCTACACTAGCAACATGACTTTTTAGCACATCTTTTGGTTTGTCGATCCTTAAGGACAAACAGTATTTCAATAACTAGTAGATGTTCTGTATTGCCATAAAATTTTGTGCTGACATTCATGTTCTTCATAGAATGAACCCTCACTATCTTTTCCTTTAAGAGTTTTGGTGATTCTAAATGTTCCATATAAAGTACTTTAACACCATCATCAAAAATATGGTAAAATACAATGGATGCTGAAGTTGCAACTAAGAATTAATTAAGTTAATGATGAATCTCACAATCATCATCTGCAATAAATTTGAAAATATTCACTGTTTGGTCTATAAAATATCTGAATAAAGTGTAAATCCATCACAATGTACTGCAGACTAACATAATGTCATAAAATGTTTGTTTTTGCCATTTTCGCTTGAATTTTTATGAATAAGTTTTATAATAAGTTTCTCAAACTAAATAATCCTGTGCAAAGATGCAAGGTTTCTTTGCAAAGTCTGAGCAGTGGAATCTATCCTACCCAGTGGCACTCTGGCAGGGACAGCCCTGCGGTCTATCCAGAAAGACACCCAGGACAGCATGACCATTAGAGTAGCCGGGAAGTAAGTCTGCAGCAGGAAGAAGAAGATGTGGCGCCTCAGGGTGAAGTGGATGTACAGACGATTGTACCAGCCTGGAAAGAAGAAGTATGATTACACGTCATATGTCATATGTTAGCTGATACGCTTAACAAACACTTGAAGCAGAGGTTCGCAGCTATTCTGCTTGAGAAAGATATATGACACAAAATCCTTTTTATGCCTCACTTTACTCTTGTGAACTCCAAAGGGACATGTGCCTAGGAGAAGGTTGCAGGGCTTTCACAGTGGCTTTCCAGCAGCATACAAGTGTTTGGCAGTAGTTTGACTCATTTTGTTTCGCCGTGGGGATTAAATATTAGTACATTCTTCATGGTGTGACATTCAAGGTACACCGATTTCATGTAGGCAACACTCAGTCCTTTTGTTAACAGAACATAAAATGAGATTTTTTGAAGTCTGAAATATGACCTAGTTTTTACATGCATTTTGTCCATTTGCATAATCACTTTATTACCATGTGTTTTGAATTACAGTACCTGTGCTGCTGTAGAAAGCCAGCTTGGTGGTGGTGTGAAATTTCTGGATGAGGAACTGGGACAGAGATATTCTGTCATCTGTGTTTAGGGATTCATTTCCTTTTTTCCAGTACAGCATGAGGTCATCATCTGTGTATGCATCTGGATGCAAAATATGTAATTAAAAAGTAATTAGCAAACCAAATCAAAACAAATTAATGCTGGTAGAACAATGCTGGATATTTATAGTAACAAAATGACAAAGAAGATAAAACATGACGAGACTACTGGTCTAAAGCACCACTGACCACAGACTGCAATGTTCATCACATGCTGTTATTATTCCAGTCTCAACAGAGTTAAGAGGTTGGTGCAATAGGAGGAAATAATAAACACTTTTTACTCTTTGAATGAACAATGAGCATAGAATTATTCATGCCATGGTGTTGCTGATAAAAGTATCTCATGAAGTATCTGTTGAAGACTGTGCCCTCAGAAGGGCACAAAATGAAATCTCAACTGGGTAGTAAATGTGGATTTTTCTTGTTTATATACATGTTTTGTGTGTTGATATATCTAGTATTCATCCATCTATCTATAACGTTTGGATCTTCACCAGCTGGTGATGGCTTTTCTGGCGTTTGCATGTTCTTTCTTGCCTGCATGGTTTTTCTCCAGGTACTCCAGAGTCCAAACACATGCAGTTAGGTTAATTAGTGACTCTAAATTGCTTATAGGTGTGAATGGTTGTTTTGTCTCTGTATGTCAGCCTTGCATCCCACCTTTTGTCCAAAGGCGAATGGGACAGGCTCCGGTATCCCTGTGACCCTTAATAGTATTAGATAATGGGTCCATGATGGATGGACAATGGATTTTGCTCTAAACCAGTGTTGTACAGTTGGATGCATGGACAAAGCATGTTTGAATAGAGAAAAAACATTGCAGACTTGCTGACGTATTTGTCCATATTTTGATCAATCCACTTACAGCTTTCAATTTCCAGTGAGCAGGTTTGGGTGTCCAGAGGGAAGCGGCTTAGGTCCATGTTGCACATGGCAGTGACTGTGACTCTACAGTAAAAACAAAACAGCGAAAACACCTTGATTCAGCTTCTAATAAAACAGCTATATAATACTGAACAGCACATAGCCTCATTGGTTAGTTTCTTCTCCCGAACATTGTTTTCCTGTAGAGATATTTCTCCTTTACTGCCTCACTCAATAATCAAATGTTTTACCAAGAAATTGTAGTGCCTTTTTTGTTGTATATATAAAAATATATAAGCTCTTTTTCAGGATTAGAAATGAGACACTGGGATTCAGAATGTGAGATCAAATCAACTGAAGTAACACAGGCTGCTTTTGCTGTGTTTACCGAAGACTGTAGAGCACGTTGCCATCAGGATAAACCCTCAACATGACATTATCGGTGGTGGTGTCATGGATGAATGAGCGTTTTGAGTGGACGAAAAACATGTCAGGAACCCAAATCTTTTTCACCAAGCGACTGTCGAAGGTCATGCTCTGGTTAGTGGTGCTCGGGAAGGCTAGCCGCTCATCCTTCCAGTAGTGACGTAGGTACAGTGTCATAGTAAAGTCCTACAGGAAGAAAAGTGACAATACTATTATAACATTAATGCAAAGATAACCCAGTCTTGCATTCAAAATCCCTCTACAAGTTGTGCAATGTTCCAAGTAGCTGATATATATGAAATTATAAGATTGTTAGTACTATTTTATCTTAATGTAGTAAGTACCTTTGGTGCTGGTCAAGCTGCAGTTTAAACTGCTTCATATACAATTAGCTATTATTGCTATTTTATTCTCAAACAAGATTAGGGGTTGTAGTTTCATCTTTAACAATGCATTGTATGTTGTTTGCATTTTCCTTTATAATCTCACAAATCATAGTAACTATAGCTGTCAGTTAATGTAGTTTACAAACTAATAACATATAAGCAAAATATGTTTGATTTAAATATCATAGAATAGAAGTACACACTGTAAACTGTAACAGAAAATAGAAGTAATCAACATATATTTATTCATTCAAGTGCAGTACTATTTTTATCTTGTGATCTATAATTTAAAGA
>OMLM01009382.1:26055-41365 GCA_900302695.1 Helostoma temminkii
AAGTTGTGCAATGTTCCAAGTAGCTGATATATATGAAATTATAAGATTGTTAGTACTATTTTATCTTAATGTAGTAAGTACCTTTGGTGCTGGTCAAGCTGCAGTTTAAACTGCTTCATATACAATTAGCTTATTATTTTTTAAAAATGTATGAGAAAGCTATTTCATACTTACCATATCCACTTCAGAGATTGTATCCAGACTCTCAACCTGAACATCTACTCCAACAGGAATTGGTGGACCTGAAATGAAATGGACTCATGTCATTCCTCTTAATAGCAGCAGGTTGACTATGACCTTATGGTGCAGTGTGTAAAAAGGCAACATGACTGTTACACAGACTGTCTCAATCTTTGCCAGCTACATTTCCAAAAAGAACTGTATATCACATTAATGTAAAGCAGCTGTATAATCGAGGACTGTGGCGTGTGGATGGGACTCTATTTGACCTATTTCAGCCTTTGCACTCTGCATCATCGTCATCCAATGCTACACAAATGTAATTAGGTCACCATAATAGATCAAAGTTGAGGGAGTGGATGAAATCTAGCTCTCTTTCTGTTTCCAGCTAAGATGCACCTAATGGTGGGAATCGGATTCAGTGTAGGGTCACTGTGAGTGTTTTCAGCAGCGGATTGTTGTGTGATTAAAAGCGGTCTGATAAAAACGGCACATCTCTTGCTTTGAGGTAAAAGCCCTGATAGCTCATTTTTAGTTAAATATCATTCTCCTTAAGTTATTTGCCCTAAAAACACAAAAACAACTAAAAAGATTATAAACATATACTGCGTTCCATTACTATCTTCTAATAAAAAATAAATAAAGCCTGAGCACCTTTATCTCGGCATAATCCCTACAAAAAGCTGCCATCAAATCCCTGTAATATACTGTGATGCTAAGGACGTGTATTAACACTCTTGTGATGTAAAGAACTGAGCTGCAATTGAAAACAGCAGCACAGCTTGTAGATGGTGTCATTGAGGGCTCCAAGAGCTTAATGCTTATAGAACTAAACCAATGATCACTGTAAGATCTTATCCTACTGCACTTCTTGTAGAGCTTCATCACTAAGTTACATTCGTCGACCAAACATCCCGGAGTTATATAAACAAAATGCTCTTATTGAAAACACTTATCTGAAGCAACATTAATTCTCTGACCTCCAAATGCTGGTCTCATGGTGAAATCATGGTCATCTATTCTCAGGAGCTGCTCAGATTTTGTCATCGGAGATTTTGTCATGTCTGGACTTCGTTTGTAAATTGGACTGAAAAGACATGTGATATGTAATGTATATTTGTATACCAAAGAAAAAATGATTTGTTTTGGGACATTTTTTAGTTCATGATTTTTACCTTCCAGATTTGTGACCTCCACCCCCATCCATTCTACCATCCATCCTGGTTTCTCTTCGTGACCTATTAATTAAGTGCAGAAATAAATAAATAAATAATGTGAACATCTGTCACATATGGCAACAGCACAACAATACACAAAGTAGTAGAGTAATAGAGATTGCTGGTAGTTTGTTTTTCTCTGTTTTGCTACAATCCAACATATTAATTTAGATAAAAATGAAAGTTACTTTAGTCTCTCTCAACTAGAATTATATTATTAGTTTGACAAGTGCTAAAACAAACTTTAAAGCAACTAGTCAGTTGCTTAAGTATTTTTTCAATGGCACATTCACCGTGTATACCATCCTACTGATTGTCAAACCTACTGTGGAGACTTGTGTGACACAGCTAATTACTACTAAAACCTGTCTATGCATATTTAGCCATTTACCCTTTGCATATTTTTATCAGTCTGACATGATAATGTACTTAGTAAAGTATATTTATCATGTACTTTCTCAGGTGTGTGTATTACTTTTCCATGTCCTATATTATAATAAACTCTAATATTTGATCAGACAAAAGTTATTTGTGCATTGGGTTTGGTGAATAATATATGAAAATAATGTGTATGAAATAATTTTTGTGACATTTAGTGGTCCACACAGTTAATTAATTGAAAAAGTAATCTGCAGATTAATCTATTGTGAAAATATTCATTAGTTGCAGCTTTAATTTGGAAAATTGCACATTGTTTTCAAGCCTAAATCTACATGGATTTAGAGCAGCAGCAATAACTTTGGCTTCTTTGTTTTGTTTTGGTGTTTCACACTTCTGGAGGTGTAATACATCAAGTTACATCACACACACTTTATCCACAAATCACACATAGGGCAAAAGAGCATTTGCTCATCACATCCAATTTGGAGGAAGCAAGCGCTTCCCTGGTGTCACTTTTCAAGAGGCCTGCCTCTGTATACTTGTCTTGTAAGCAGCAGTTTCAGGTCACGAGCAGAGAGAGAGAGCGAGAGAAAGATGAATACCAAAAACCCTAAAATGGATTAATAGAGTAGAGCATGCTGTGACAGACAGCGCCAAATCCCTGTGACAACCACAGACATGCATTGAAGAAACACGATAGAGGAAGCAAGAGAGAGATGTAGACACTGTACAAAAAGAGAAAAAAACCCACAACGCACAAAAAAATGAAACAGTAGAAAAGGGTTTCTCCGGGTGCTGGCTGCCGTGTTGTTATGGGCAATGGGTGCTACTCATCTGCATCCATCCAGCAGCTGGTTCCTAATCCTCTTGGCAGAAATGCCTCTCCAATCCTCTCTCTGCCTGCCTACGCTACACAGCAGACTGCCTGCTCTGCGTGGCTCGACGGTGTTTCTGCTGTTTTCTGCATGGGTCTGCATGCATCACTGCGGGGGCTATGTCAGGGTTAATGGGCCAGATTTCTGCGGAGGTCATTCTCGACATATTAATATGCTACATTAAAAAAAGCAGAGAACAGTAGCTGCATAAAATCTGGTTTAAAGTTCACTGGTTGCAATTGCATTTAAATAGGCCACAGTGTGTATCTAGCTAGTTAGTGCATAGTTGCTTTCCAACTTATTTCCTTAAAGTGTGTTTAAATCACAGTTTGTGTACTTTAGATGTTTATTTGGGATTGTGAACAAAAAAGTGAGATATAAGTTGTAAAAAAACAAGGATGGTGGCTGATATGTATCATCTTTATGTTCTTTTTCTGTCCCAGGAATCAGACAGAGACCACTTCAAATGATTTTAAAAACCTAACGAGCGTTTTCTCCTCAGATGTTTTCTCATGTGGCGCTCCACTCCTACACAAACCCCCCATCTTTGCTCTTCTCAAGTGAGTGAGGGAAAACATTTTAAGTAATATAGCGAGAACACCCACAACCCATGCTGGCAGCATCCAGCCGCTTTTGCAATTTCACACTCGCACTGGAGGGGAGGAGTGGAGCGAGGAGAAACAAGGAGAAGACGGGTTAGACTTCTGAATAAGTATATGAATCAAAGACTACTGCTAGAAAATGATTTAAAGATTTACATTTGATTTGTATTCACAGACTGTTTGTGTCAGCAGAGACAAGAATGATGTGAGAAGACTTTTAACTTCATGGGAAATAAAATTGGCGCACATGTTTGATAGCAGGACGCTGCTGTTTAGAGATTACGGCACAGCTTTGAGCCATTTGTGCTTTCTGTATTTTTCAGATTTTCCTCATATGATTGCAATTGTGCTCTTCTTATAATTAATGATCCTCTTCACCACCTTAGGGCTGAGCTGATTACTTTAAATGACTGTAATTTCATGGGGGATTGTTTAGGTTTGAAAAGACAGCTTTAACCCTGTTATCACACCTCCCTTCAGTAAGATCAGACTTGCCCTGTCATGTGATATTATAGTTTGTCATGATGTATGATCATGATGTAATATGTGTTATGTCAAACACATTTACTTTTGGCAAATGGAAGACAATCTTAAAAGTGAGCAGATTGCTGTTTGACGTCTGCTCTATAAATAACAGTTATAGCATCAAAAGTGATACTGTATCTAAAGGCACAGGATTATGATTTGACAGGGTTTGTTGAATATATTAAGCGGATGCAAATCATTCACCACTGATAGCATTATGAGCCGTGCAGCACTGTACTTTGCCTGCTTGGAGAAATCTTATCATCTTCACCAGAGATTAATGCAGAGACAGTTTCTCACTCAGGAGCTGCAGGCTACAGTCGAACCATGTGGCTATTTCTACAAATAGAGCCAAAGGCTGGAAAAGAGTTTTATACACTGGTTATTTATGAAACACTTTTTTTCTGAAAAGCAAAATCTCTTTATAAGTTCAGTGTTGCTTTCAGAGGACATTTAAAGCCGACCTTGGAAAAGTGAATCAATTAGTTGATTAATTAGTTAGCCAGTGGACAGAACTAATCAGTAACTATTTGTTAATAGACTGATAATCGAAGCCATTTTACAAGAAAAAAATACAAATCAAAATACAACTTTGTTACAAAGTTGAATATTTTGTGGTTTGGTACTTTTGGTTGAAGACATTTATGATTGGCATTTTTGCACATTTTTTTTCTAACAATAGACTAATAATTAAGCAAATTATTAACTGATTCAGAAAATAACATTAGCAAATTAATGAATGAATTCTAACCATCTCTACAGAGAACCCTACTCACATGAAGTTTCTTATGCTTCAATGTGTTGTTCAAACATGTCAAAATTCTCTTAATGTAAATCAAAATCGTGTCACTGCTCAACTGCAGTAATAAAATATCACATTGTCTTAGCAGAGCCGCTAAAAGAGTCTAGAGTCATTTTAAGCAAAAGTAGAAAAATATTAATTGGTTCCAGCTTTTAAAATGTAATTATTTGCTGGTTTTCTTTGAATGAATCTGAATCATTAAAATATTGAGTTGAGTAAATTAATTTCTTCCACCACATTTGTCAGACTTTCCCTCTGCTCCCTGCACTAAACAGCACTGATAAAACATTTTACATCCTAATATACAAACAGCTGCCATTATCTCTATTTTAACAATTTCTTAATCCAGTTCAATCTATAACATGTAGAACAAAGGGTACATTAATGGTTTACAGATCCTGACCGGTCCTGACTAAAACATTTAATCCAATGAATCCAATGGACGCATTAACAAGGCAGCAATTAGCCTAAATAATCACCTGCAAATGACATTGACCACAACTGTTGCTGAAGGGGGAAACAGTCGTTCACTGGCCTGCAGCAGTTGTGGGGAAAGAGAACACAACATTCACCAGTAGTACATAAATAGATGTGAGGATTTAGGTCTTCCTCTCTCTCCTCTCCTCAATCTGTTGTCTGAATAAGTCTGTTTTCAGAGTGGTGGGTGCGGGGCAGCACAGGTGACACAGGAAACACAGGATGACAATGTGAACACCAAAAAAGAAAGAAAAAAAAAAAAACTACAAGAACACAATAAAGTCCTTATGAGCAAAGTTTTAACATTTGCATTAAAAGCTTTACAACACCCCTTTAAAATAATAACACTGACATTGGTGTTTGCCTTTGGTATATTTGTGACACATTTGACGTTACCTGCTTTGTTTGTAGGTTTCCAGCTTGTGACCCCTTGACTGAGCCATCCTCCCAGCTGCTACTGCGAGCCAAACACAGAAGAGCACAAGAACAGCGTCCACCTGCATGATTCACATTCCCCAGAGGACGGACCTCTCCTGTCAGTCAGAATCTACTCCCCTCCAGGGTTAGAAGCACTCTTCCTTCCTGAGACATTACCCTCTCCAACACCAGAGTCAATAAGAGGGTGAAAATCAGCAGCAGCGGCAGCAGTAACACTGGGCTATTCTACGGTCTGAGTGGAAAACATCCTATGGTGCTTAATCTCCACAGTGGGAAAAGCAATTTTGACTAAACCCATAAATCCTTGAGCGTCAGATGGTACAGATTTGATCCCTCCAGCAGCGGATGTGCCTGCCTCTCTGTGCTCTGCTGTGTTCAGATATCCTGCACTCTGATGTGCTCTACACTCCACTTTGCACCGCCCAGAAACACAAATTCTCACAATGATGCAGCGTGCTCATTTGTAAGGTCAGCGGTTTAGAGATACTGACACACGGGCGCTGAAAGGAAGCTCTGTGTCTGATGTGAGCTGCTGGAGTCTCATATCTTGCACCTCAAACATCTTTTGACATTCAGGCAAATTTCATTTCTGCTTATTTCAGTTTTGTTTAACGTAAACCTAAAGCGTAAATGTAGGGTTTGGGGATTACAGATTTATTTGTTTTCTGCTGGTTGTGGTATCTTCCACTGTTTTCCTCAGGGGAACCAGGTTGGGGAATATTTTTGGATGCTCTAAAAATGGTCACACCGGTTGATGTGTAATCAGATGCAGCATAAATAAGGTCAACATTGTTTTCAGAATAAAAATGTAAGCCAATAAAACTGACTTTTAATATTTACAGTATGTGTATGATAATAAATGTTCCTATCATATAGATTTATTATAGATGTTATAGATTTATTATAGATAAAAAAAACACATAACATGCATAATAATACATTTAATAATTTATTGAATTTATTGTTATTATTATTATTTAATAATAAATAATGTGCAACCCCAGTATGACCATAACACCCTCATCAGTCAACTTACAATACTCAAAGAAATCATGGGTGTCTTTATTTAGTGTAGCAATACTCCAGAGGCTTCATCGCTATTTGTCCATCAAGGCATGCCGTCCATTTGAATAAGCCAATCCAAATTTGTCTCAGCACTGACGCCATCATCCAGGCATGTGTCCCTTTTTTTAGCAGACTGAAGAGTTGGATTATAAGATCATGAATTTGGGTTAGCTCCATGGACGTCAATCTGAAAATTGGTGTAAGTAATGTTAGGCATTGTTTGTGTTTCAGATTTGTGGATCCTTCTTTACAGCTGTCCTGCTGACCGAGCAAATATAACAGCTGCCAGCTGTACTGAAAAAATGACACAGAGAAAAGTGATCAGGTGAATGCCCTCCTAATATTGCAGATTACCGTTATTTATACATGTTTTAGTTATGCTGAATTACAGATTTATAATTTTAGATTTTTATTAGAGTTGTGCTAGAGACATCTAGCATGACAAGGTTTGATCTGAAACTGGATTTAAAGTGACAAAACAAGTTTTAAAGTGTAGTTACAGTTTAGTTAAAAATGATAAAACTTATTATTTACTTACTATTTTTAATATTTTAAAAATTCATCCACCTGCTCACCAAATTTTGGTTAAATAAATAAAATAACAAATACATAAAATATACTGAATAATTACATATAAACACAGACATGTTTGCTTTTGCAAAAAATATATTGCATTGAGAAAATTAACATTATATATATATATATATAAATTATGGAATCTGATGGCAAACACACCGCTGACACTTCTGTACTGCAGCTTTGTGATGGGCTACATATCAACTAACTGATATTGTTGAATATCTATCAATGATCAGCTAAAACATAACTTGGTGTTAAATAATATGTGTAAAATCTTGATTTTCAAAGTTAAAATGCCAATCTACATTATATGCCTATTCTTATGCCAGCATATCACACTCAGAATTTTGGGATTTGCTTCCAAAATATTTGTGATGTCACAAATAAAACTTTCCTTGTATTGTCAAACTGTAAATGTATTACAACATAGTGAAGTAAATGTAAACAATATATTTTGAGGATATTCTTCTGCTAATTCTACTAGTTTACATTTGTGAGGGGAATATTTATATTGGACCTTCTGCATTTGTCAGCAGAGTGACAGTGGAGGCAATGTGATGGTCTGGGGCTGCTTTGGAGGTGGTAATGTGTGTGTTTTAAAAGGGATCTTGAACTACATTTGACTGCTACAGCAACCACTTCCTTTGCAGATTAAGATTTTACAAAGAACATCTAATCAATTTATGAAATATGACGGATTGACAAAGATTAAACTGCTCAACATTATGTAAGACAGCCCCCCATCAAATGCTGCTTTCTGTATACACTGATGCTAAGGAGCTCATTCTTAATAACTGATACTTTTACATTTGCTGTTTAATGTACTTTTACCTGATAAAAATGTTTAATTTGTAGCCAAAATATTTTACCCAATTAATTTAACCAAGGTCACATAAAATGCGTCACTGTGTGCAGTTTATTAGTTGTTTAATTTATAAAAATATTTATTGTACTTTCTTGCTCTAGGTGAATGAGCTTCTTCTTCTACGCTGGCCGACGTCACGCTCTGCAGTTAGCCTATCAACAGTCGCTTTTTTAGTACTTAATCGCTAATTCCCTGAAATTAGTCTGCCAGACAGACAGGAACACTCTCTTCTCGTGTTATATACTGTTCACAGAAACGCCAGAAAATAAGATGTGTCTATGTGTAAGCACTAGATTTAGCCGATGATGGCGGTTGTGGGCACGGTTGGACACACGACTCTTTAATCCCTGTGAGGATTTGTGCCTGAGAGGTTATAATCAGGGTAAAAAAAACACCAAGTGGAACTGGAGTGAAGTCATTGGCTTACGCGGTACTGGCGGGGCATTGCAAAGTTTACTGGTAGCTACAGCAGAAAGATGTTTAACGTGTAGTGTTATTTAATGAGACATTTAACACGATCGGATGCATAAATGACACCGGGAACATTAAAAGACAAGCAGAGACGCTTATGATTGAAAATGAAGTGTAAAGCTGCTTAATGTGTGGATGTCACTTCTTTAGTAGCGCCGAGCTAAAGTGAAGCGCGCTAACGCTACATTGTCATTTACTGCCAGCTGTAAGTTAGCCGTTAGCTAGCCGTTAGCTAGCAGCGCTCACTGACTTAAAATGAGCCTGGCACGGGAGATTAAACGTAAGTATTGCTTTACTTTCACTTATGCTTGCAGGTTGTCGCACAGGGGTAATCCGTATTCGTCTTGATGACTTACCTTGGTGATAGGTAGCATTTTAATGCGTGATTATTCCACAGAGCTACAGAAAGCGAAGAGCAAAGCCCAGAAATACAACAACTTAAAAGAGGAAGCCAACATCTGTAATCAGCTCGGGGAGCTACTGTGCAGAAATGGTAAGCAGTTTTCATAGCGACTGATACCATGAGTCCAGCTGCTCCACATCTTGTAACTTTTAACGTTGTTGTTGAGGGAGGAAATGTGTAAGTATTTGTGCACTATTCATTTCTCATATTCAAACCAGCAGATCAGGTTTTTCCAGACATAGAAATGTCCAGATCATGCAGCATAAACACTAAGATCATTAAGTCAAATATACATATAGGTGATGTTAATGCTTCTTTCTAGACTGATAACAATTCAGTCTGCAATCATTTCCTGTTTCTCTGTGATAAATGTACTTTTTTTGTTCTGTACTGATCCACTAAATCACTTGACATATATTTTCTTCCATATCGTGCTTTCTTCCACTCTGTGAAATTTAAAGAAATATAAATTTTGGACTGCATGTACACTTGGTTTGATCCTTGTATATTTCAGGTGATTATGAGGCTGCCATTAGGGAGCACCAGCAGGAGTTGGCTCTCTCTGAGGTGCTCAATGATGTGATTGGACGAGCTGTGGCCAATCGTAAGATAGGAGAGTGCTATGCAGAGATGGGAAACATCGAGGCTGCGTTGAAAGTGAGTGTGCTACTTGCGTCAGATGTTTGCAAAAATGTCTTTTTGTCTTATTAACGTGTTTGGGAT
Source organism: Helostoma temminkii (assembly GCA_900302695.1). NCBI lineage: Eukaryota > Metazoa > Chordata > Actinopteri > Anabantiformes > Helostomatidae > Helostoma > Helostoma temminkii. The sequence goes on from OMLM01009382.1 coordinate 35,659, forward strand.
TTAAAAGTAGACGATGGACATTCTTCTTTTGATTAGTATTACCTAGTTGTAAACCTGCACTTCATCATTCTATCACTCAAGAATGTTTAGGAAGCACTTAACGAGCTGTGTGTATTTTTCTTGTCTAGCATCAGCAATGTCACCTGGATCTGGCTCGCTCTGTCAGAGATCACGCTGAGGAGCAAAGGGCACTGGCTACTATTGGTCGAACTTACCTCTTCCGTTATGAATCAGACCAATCAAGAAACAGTTTAAAGCAAGCTGAGGATGCCTTCAGGAAGAGCCTGGCCATTGTAGATGATCGTCTAGAAGGTGCGTATTCTTTGTCTATATTCTTGCTTGCATCCTCAGTAGATTACCTCTAAAATATAGTTTTTACTTACTTGTTTGTCTTAACATCTAAAATTTGTCACCAGGGACGGTGCCAGTGCGCGAGATTAGAGAGATGAAGGCTCGTCTGTTCCTTAATCTTGGTCTGGTTTGTGACCATCTGGGGGAGCCCAAACGCTGTAGCGAGTTTATCCGGCGAAGTGTCTTTATTGCTGAGTATGAACATATAAAGTATATTTTATCCTAACGTAAAGACTTCAGTTAGTTCAGGGACTTACATTAATTCTACTTGATCTGTAAACATCAGAACCAATTTTCATGATTCTGTCTTCGTCTGTTTCTATTCTGTAAAGAAAGAGCCAGCTGCTGGAGGATCTGTACCGTGCAAACTTCAACCTGGGCAACATCTACTTCCGTAATGGTCAACACTCCAACGCTGTGCGCTGCCTAGAACAAGCCAAAGAGTGTGCCAGAAAGATCAAGGACAAGTTCATTGAGAGCGAGTGTTTTCACTGCATCGGCAAAGTACGAACTAATTCCTGAGGACTAGTTGATTGAAATCAGCTATCTCTCTGATGTTCTGTTACTACAGCTCTGCATTTTGTTAATTTCTTCCTCTCCATGACATTTACCCACAGGTGCAGCTGTCTCTGGGTGATTTTGTAGCAGCTAGACGATCTCTGAAGAAAGCTATCTTGCTCGGATCCCAGCAGCCTTTGGACATGCATGCACTGAAGAAAGCTTTCAAAAATGGTGACACAGCTGGTTTTGATTAACCCTCTCTTGTTTTCATTTGACATACAGTATTTGTATATATTCCTCACCAACATCTTATGTGTAATTTGTTTTTGTAATTTTATAGCGGACAAGGGCTGCAAGTTAGAGGAAGAGCTGGGGGAAGATCAGGGCAAACGACTCGGCCCCCGTCAGGCTGTGGAGCTGGCAGAGCAGCTTGGGGACCTCTGCTGTAAGGTTGGCTGCTATAGCAAAGCTCTGGATGCCTATCATGCTCAGGTAAGAGACATGAGGATTTAACACATTGTATTTTACTTTTATACATTTCACAGTAGAATGTAACATCACTCACGAATATATCACCAATCTGTGTTGTCAATGTGGTGTAGCTGAAAGGCGCCGAGGCGATGGGAAAACCTGCCAGGGAGCTGGCTGTCATCCATGTGTCCCTGGCTGCTACCTACACAGACCTGAGACAGTACAGCAACGCAGTGGAGCACTACAGACAGGAGCTGGCTTTACGGCAGGGCAGCTCCACTGAGGTAAACACATATAGCTGATATTGTTATAACGAACAATAGCATGAAAAACACCAATTCCATCAGCCTCATAATTGTGGATGAAATTGTCACTTTGTAGTTGAATAAAGCATGATTTATACTGTTAAAACACATTTTCAGATAATTGAGATTGTATTAAACAATCTCTGTATTGTGTGTGTGTGTGTGTGTGTGTGTGTGTGTGTGTGTATATGGGCAGAAGTAATTTTTCACTTGTATGTGTGTATATTAGGAGTGCAGCACCTGGCTGAACATTGCTACGGCTCAGGAGGAGAGCCACTGTGCCTTTGAGGACATAGAGAGCAGCTACACTGCAGCCTTACGCTGCGCTCAGAAGTCTGGCCAGGCCAGACTACAGGTGAGGTTGAGTGAGCAGCTGAAAGCTGTGAAAATATCGTTATCCAACCTGATAAAATCTTCAAAAATTAAAAACCAAACTAATTGAATGTATAAAAAAGACGTTTTCATATCATCCTTCTTATTTTGCAGTAAACCTGTAGGCATACTATAAACTTAAAGTAAACACCTAAGGAGACCTAATATCTGTGTGAACATTTTGTGTTGTACAGAAACGTGTGTTGAGGCTTTGGCTGGGGTCCCAGAGAAGAAGTGGCTCATCTAATGCTGATGAGACCGAGGCGAAGCTCCAGGAGCTGTGTGCCGCTGAGGGCTGGAGACCAGACGGGAGTGATGGTGAGGATGAGGAGGAGGAGATGGACAACAGTGAACCTCTGGATGACAGCGATGTTATTCTGTCAGACTCAGGTGGGTAGACTGTGTGCTGTCAACTTTCCAACAGAAAACTGGCATCCTGGCCACCTGGCACCTTGAGGCAAAACTCAAGATATTTTTTTCAATCATTATTGTGTTTGTCTTTTATGAAATTTTCCAGATGATGATTTGGAGGGTTATGACAAGTTGGTATCAGGCAAGAGGAAAACAGGAAGGGTGAGTCATACATCATATTCCTCATTTTTGTATTCAATGTCTTACATGTTCAGTGTTTTACCATCTGCCCCTTCTGTTCTATTTGCCTGCTTTAGTGGAATAAGAGGAACGAAAAGGGCGAGACATCGCTGCATAGAGCATGCATAGATGGAAACGTGAATCAAGTCCAGTATCTGGTGGACCAGGTGAGGAAAAATTTGAATTGTAATTTATGTTTTAAAAAATATAGGTTTAAAATATAGTAGCATTTTCCTGCTTCTCTTTATGTCAGGGTCACCCAGTGAATCCCAGAGACTACTGTGGCTGGACTCCTCTGCATGAGGCCTGTAACCATGGTCACTATGGTAACTGATTTAAGATTAATTGTATTTTAGTTAAGTCACTTGAATGGAAAAACAATCCTCCACCCTCTGTGTAACCCATTGTTTCTTTTTGCCCCCTCCAGACATTGTAGCTTTGTTGTTGGAGCGTGGTGCTAACGTCAATGATCCCGGTGGTCCATTATGTGAAGGAGTGACTCCGCTCCACGACGCTCTCTCTTGTGGCAATTTCAAAGTCGCACGACTCTTAGTGGAACGCGGTGCTTCTGTCACAGTACGCAACTCCAAGGTATGTGTGTTAACATGTTTCTTAACAGGATGGAGGCTCTTTAGCTGCTAGTGAAATTAGGAGGTTCTGTTCTGCCGCAGGAAAAACCCTCACTGCTGATTTTCTATATTGTGTCATTCACCTGTAAATCAGTTATTAACGGACGATTGAAAAAAAAAAAGACTGGTATCTGCAACAGTGTTGAAGAACTTAACACTACCTATAAGATGCCATTACATTTCGTTTATTTGATTGGATTTATTTATAGGTTTACTAATGGTTTGTGAGATTCGCTGTACTGAGTTGTGAACATGTATCTACTTCTTTTATACTTGGGCTTTTAAAGTGAACAATGATTAATAAATAAATAAAAGACACCATGTTGGACATGTAATGCTTTATGGCTGGTGATGTTGAAATGTATCACAAAAGAAAATTCCTATTTAATTTAATATGTTTAATGCCTGCTAAAAGCACAAATTAGAAGTAAAGGTTTTCCCCTGTTCTCTTTCAGTTTAGTTAACAGCTAACAGAGGTCATCTCTGTTGTCATGCACCTTAATTGGGGTTTGACATGTAATAACTACACACTTGTATCAGTGATCTAGGGCTATTATTACTGCTATTACAAGATGTGCTATGTAAAGAATTGAAATCACTCACCAGTTGTGGAAATGACAGAGTTACTATGCCAGAGAAATGAATCCTGTCTAAATTGTACTTGTGTGTGTCTCTCTTTTCCTTTCACCATCTTCAGGGAGAGACGCCTATAGACACCCTGCGTCACTGGCAGAGAACATACAGCAGAGAGCTGGACCAGGACGCCAGGCAGGAGTGTGTTGCTACTGAGAAACTGCTGAGAAAGGCATTGGCAGGAGGAGGTGAACCATGTTTATGATTTCACATTCAAAGAACTTTATTAATTTAATTTGGAAATTGCTTTGCATTGTGACATTTGCTTTATGCCCATATATAGAAATAGCCACATAGTTTGTTTTAGTCTGCCTTTAAAAATATCCTTTCAAACACTTTTCACTTATCTCTGTCTAACACAGTTCCTGCTGCTCCAGCTCCAGCCAAACCGTTCGATACCCTGCAGGACAGCCAGCTGTTTGATGCTGAGAACTCAGAGTCACTGCCGTCCTCTGGGGGGGGCTGTTCATCCAGCCAAGACTGGCCACGAAACAGCAGAAACTCAGAGGCCAAGGCAGTACCTCTCAGTCCCAGAGGGAGGCAGAGCAATGGCTCAACACAACGGCACAGAGTCAGAGGAACAGATGCTGCTGTTCTCTATGGGGTAATGTCTTTTTAAAATGACTTTCTGAACAGATAAAAATACTACATAATTTCTTCTTACAAATGCTTTGGGTTTACTGGGTTCTAAAGACAAAATTACATCCACAGTTGCAGCACATGACTTGTATGTGTAAATATCCCTTAGAATGACCGCAGCTGCTCAGATGACAGCGACTCCGACTGCCCTGTCAGTCCTCTCCGTCCTGTCCGCCCTAGACCCAGTTTTGCAGCTGCCCCAAGTCAAAAGGACATTCCCTCAGACAAGACAGCCAGTTTGCTCCCTAACTCAGGTCAACAAAGTATCAGAGATGCTCCTGTGCCATCTGTCTTCGCACGAGAGGAGTACCACAGTGCCATCCGTGGTTTGGGCAGTGCCAAAAGTCTTCTCCAGGGTCTGTCACAGCCTCAGTTCTCCATCACACCTGCTGTTTCATCCAGCAGCAAATCAGCTCTGGTTCCTGAGGAAGAGTATCTGGCAGACAACTGGTTGGAGGATGATTTGGGGGAAATTCAACCAAAGAAGAAGAGGAGGCTTCGAGTGGAGCATAGTGGGATGAGAGAGGAGGACACTGACTCATTTTCAGCAGCCAGAAGTCAGAACAGGCAGTTTAACTCAAGCACAACCTGCAGAGGTAATGATCTATTCTTCATTTTATTTCACTAAACATTTCTTTAGTTATCTTACTCTTATTATGCTCTTCTTCTTTCAGGTTCTTCCGTTCCCTCCTCTTCCAGTAGGAGTCTCTCACTGAAAAAAAATGGCTCTCTGAAGCCTCACCAGGTGAAAATGACTCAGATGCCTGGGATGGTCAGGTTAGGCAGACGTGAAGTCAGCAGGTCACACAGCCCGACCCTCACAGACGATGATGACATAGGGCCTGAGACAGCACCTCCACGCGTACACATTCAGGTTTGCAATGAATAGTTGTATTGGTCCCTTCATTCAAAATGAAGTAGTATCTGAGAGACATTTGACATTAACAATTCATGGCAACACCTAATTAGTCATGTTTCAGCATGACTAGGGGCCTTAACTGGAGCATCATTTGTACAGTGTTTATTCATGGTTAACTTAAGACACTGATAAATGACAGAGTGCTGCTTAAGATCCATATTAAGACTTGTTGCTGAATGTTCTTGAATAGAGCTCACAATTGTAACCAATTAGAGTGATAAGTCATTTCTGCAGCCTCTTATTTATTGTAATCTGTTAGTAACTAATACATGAAGGGCTGTGTAGATCACGGGGTA
>OMLM01009382.1:41385-92615 GCA_900302695.1 Helostoma temminkii
GGGTAGCAGACAGAGAGTGAGGGTGAGGTGGAGGTAAATAGCAGAGTAGATTGATGCGTTAGCTTAAGGTGCATTTTGGAGCTTTAATGTTGCTTAATAGTTTTGAAGGATATATGTATTTGTATGCTTGTTTTAGACTCCACCTCAAACGCTGATGTCCGCTACACCCACATCACTGCCTCCACCAATCAGAATGAGGGTTAGAGTTCAAGAAGATGTTTTCCTCATCCCAGTTCCACAAAGGTTGGTGAATAATGTATATTTGAAAAAATAATAGTTGACTTTTTCTTTCTTTTATATAGTTATGTCAAAATATTTGAAGATCCTATTATAGCATCAGCATGAGGGACTTTTTCCAGTTAAGGGGTGTAACGTTTTACTTAGTACCAGTGTTTTTGCATTTCCATATCCCAACATCCACCTCTGTTTCAGTGAGGCGGACTCTTGCACTGTGTCGTGGCTGTGTGAGCAGGCAGCTCAGCGTTACTACCAGAAATGTGGCCTTCTGCCTCGACTCTCACTGCAGAAGGAAGGTGCTCTTCTCTCCCCACAGGATTTGCTGCTGGCTGTCCTGCACACCAATGAAGAAGTAAGGGCATAAACACATATAAATGTATAAATGTATTTTAACATCTTTTTACTTCTTTTCATCATAAACTTGTGTTATGTGTCAGGTTTTGGCTGAAGTGTGCTCCTGGGATCTCCCTCCTCTGCCTGAGCGCTACAAGAAGGCCTGTCAGAGTCTGGCAGTGGGTGAGTAATGCATTTACACTCTAGAAAACAGAGAGTCACACATTTTGATAACGGTAACAAAGCAAGGTGTGCCTTTATTGTCCTGCAGAGGAGAACAAGCGTGTCACGCGGTTGTGCGAGGTGCAGGATGGGAGTTCCTCCGTGTCACTGTGTGGCCTCAGCTTGTCCCCCTCTTCGCTTAACCCGCTGCTGCGTGCCCTAAAACTTCAGGCCAGCCTCACAGAACTGCGTATTTCTGGCAACCGTCTCAACGACAACCTTCTCCCGGAGTTGATTGCCACAACAATCACCATGCCTCGACTTCGAGTCCTGGACATTTCTGCCAATCACATTACAGGCGAAGGACTGGAGAAGGCAGTAAATGCTTTAAAGGGACAGAATCACCCTGCGTTTCCGGTAAAGACTTACGACTTATCACACGTATCGTGCAGCTGTTTTGCAAACTGGCCACTATCACAAATACAAAGAACGAAAAAGGCGTTTCTCTTGTGCTGCTCAAAACAGAAGAACAATCAAATGAAAAAATTAACAGCACCAATATCCCAAATAAGAATATGTTCATGTAATTGCTCCCAGATTACAAAGTAACTTTTAGAGCTATGAGTAATACAGAATTAATTCTAGTCACTAGCATTTTATTGCATTATTGACAGAATACTCACAGGAAATACTCAAAAAATAAAACTAGAATTAGTCTATGACTATGTTAGCCGATTTTCTTAGCTGATGTTATCAGAATTAGGGTTAAGTTCTTGGTTAGTATGAGAGCTCACTGAGACCACAGCCCCTCTTTGTGTCAAAAACCACAGTTTCAAATGAGTCATCTTGCACATCATGCACATTCTTCCATCACATCTGAGAAGTGACGTGTCACCTTGAGTGTATCGTAAAATGATTGTAAGTCATTGGTATTTATGCATGTTGCTAATGGTGGTGGTTTTCTCTCATAGTGCCTGGAAGAGCTTGACATCGGTGTTAACCCTTTAGGTGACAATGTGTCAGAGTCACTGTCCTGTCTGCTGTCCTGCTGCCCTCTGCTAGCTAAGCTGTCTTTGCAGGCGTGTGGACTCACTGCTCGTTTCCTACAGCAGCATCGACTGATGCTAGCCAGCGCTCTGACAGGTACTGATCCAAAAATAAAAGTGTGACTCCTTTTTTGTCTCCTCTGTCTCATTTACCTTAACTAAAGTGCTACTGGGAATATCATGGGATGTTGAGTTTACCTTGACAGGATTAAGTGTAGGTCTTGCAGTAACAACGTAGTCCTCTGTTAATTTCATCTTGAATTATTAATTATCAATAAAGGCCCCGATTCTAGTGGGAAGATGTGTCATATTGTCTTGTTACTGCAGGTAGAAACAAATTAGATGGACCACACAATAATTGTGTTATTCCTGTATTAGCCAAATGTTTACAATTCTAAACATTTAGCTTTGAAAATGTGTTTTGGTTGTATATTTACTGCCAATTACTAGATTAATACATGCTTTAATCTTTCAGGCACAGGCCATCTGAAATCAGTGTGTCTATCCCACAATGCACTGGGCTCCACAGGGTTTGAGCTAGTGCTGAAGACTCTGCCTCTTCACTGTCTCACACATCTGGACCTGTCTGCAGTCCGCAGGGGTCCAGCTGATTTCCTGGCACTGGAACACCTCACCAAAGTCCTATCACAGGTACACACACACACCTCTCATATTCTGTAATGAACAAATATTATTAGTGTATGAAAATGTTGAAAAACTAAAACTATCTTCCATCACAGGGAGACTGTTCACTGACCCACCTGAGTCTAGCAGCAAATGGGTTGACTGACAGCAGTGTAGCCTCCTTAGCCAGGTGTGTGTGTTTTCATATCTCTATTAATATCTGTATTATGTGTTAATAATGACTTCTAAACATGCTGTAACAAGTTTTTAAATAACGTGTTGAAAAACTGATTTATGCTGTAATTACAGCACCTGCAGCTGTCTGTTTCTATGAATACTTTTTTTAATTTCCCTTCCAGGAGCCTGTCGTCATGTCGATCTCTGGTGAGTCTAAACTTGTCAGGAAACCCTTCGGTCACCTCGGCAGGACTTCACAGCATCACAGTCTCTCTCAGAGAGGTTGGCCGACCTTTGACTCTATTAAATCTTCAAGGTAGGTGCTCTGTTTGTACAGTGTAGGTGTGTGAGTCAAAAGTCAAAAAGCTAATTTCCCTTGTTTATTAAAACTTTTGCTGAACTGTTTTGAAAGCACCTTTACTTTCATTGCATTGAATAACCGTCTATTATGTTTTTGTTACTTGAATATATTTTAAAATTGTGGAAAAGGGGTGAAAAATGTAGGGTAGATCGCATTTCAGTCATATTCAGACTTCTTTGCTTTTTGCACACTTTACACTGTATGGCTTTGCAAATTTAATTTGGAATGTGAAAAAATGCTAATGTTGCCATCAGTGTACATGTAAATTTAAAAACTAGAAAAAAGTGAAATTTATTCCTTTATCTGAGAGTAGTTTGTAGACGGTTTATCCCGTCTAAGCCCTGTATATTTTTACAGACAGAAACTCTCATTCTTCAGATTAGATGGTTGGTGTCTGTGGACTGCTGTCCTCAGGAGGTTTGCCAGTCTTAGGAGCTCTGCCCATAGACCTAATCTAAGTCACAGCAGACTGCTGTTTCCCTGTAAGCACTCAGATGTCTTCCAGCAGGGTTTCCCATTTCTGCAGAGGACATATGAAGCCTTGTTAGAGGGACAGTTGGGTTCTTGGTCATCTCCCAGACCAAGGTCCTTATTGTCTGGTCCAGTGGTTTTCACTGGCATACTGTCCTTGTTGTCCAACTTTATCTGCGCTTACAACTTTTGAACACACTTGATCCAGGTAATCAGCAGTGGGTAGCAGAGGATTGAGAACCATTGGTCTGGTCTCTCAGTTTGGCTACACTATCATCTCATGAAAGAGTCCTGATTTTTCCAAATTGAGGTTAATGTGCATCTGGGAACACTCACAGCATTAGAAGTGGTTTATAGCCATGTTACGATCTGTGCCTTCCTATTAAATGTTATTGTAGAGGTCGGCAGAGAATTTTCTAGATGCCAGTTTTTGGTTTTTGTCCTGATATGCAGTGTAAATTGTAGGACCTTAAAAACGACGTCCAGTGAGATCAGCTTGCTACAGCTAGACTCAAGAAAAATGAAAACAAACAGGATATATTTAACCCAGGTCACATGATCTGGAAAAAAATAATTTTAGATTTTTATTTTAATACATTTCAAATTAAATTTACAATATAGTGCAAAAAGTGAAGGGGTCTACTAGAAAGCATCTGTATCAACTTAATCACATATTCAGTGTTTTAACTGACTGGCACTGTGTATAATTTTTGATTTTGGTATGTTTGTGTTATATTTATATAAAGTGTTTCTACTGAAGCTCTGTAAAAGACTTATTTTCCACTGGTCAGTACATTGCTCTGTTTAAAGCTTTTCTGTGTACATTATCAGAATAAATACATACATAATAACTGCGTTATGTGAATGACCAGACACAAAAATATAACTAATTGTCAACTTATTAATTAAATAAGCGTTTGGCATGTTATTGCCACCAGCTTTCCATCATTGGAATAGTTTGAGGTGGTTTCAAACAAGGAAACCTTTAACTGGAGTTTGTCTGGATATGGAGATTATGTATAGACACTGTGCTTGTGGCTTCACCTTCAGGTTGTCAGGTGTCGGGCCCCTGGGAGAGTGCACATCTGGATAGTTTGTCAGAGCTGGTCAAGGATCTCCATCTTTGCTCTCAGGTACTCAACAAGCTGGACAGACAGGCCTTAAAGCAGAGCTGGGACAACAGTCACCAGCATGGACACTTCATTGACCGACACGCCAAGTGTCTGCTCTCGACTGCAGCCTCCTCATGAAGCCTGAGCCATGTGAAACAAATATACAAACGGATGTTTTGTTCAATCGCAAACATAAGTTTCATAACAAGGGTGCTTGTTATGATTACCTCAGGCTGTACACTCAGATCTTTAGAAACAGCCAGTGACCATGTAAATTAGTCATGCTATTCAGTTATTATTTATGTGAACATGTGAGTCTTTTGTCCATAAAGACAGTTTATGGTAGCAGTATGTTTATGTTGTGATGCATCTCATTTCAACCTAGTCGATTATTGTATGATTTGATTAAAAAATTATTAAAGAGGCTCATGATGTTTTTATCTTTCTGTGGCCCATTTTTAACTTGAGAAAAATGGTGTGGTTTATATAGACCAAGAACAACACCTTTTATTTATCTCTTTAGCAGAGTATAAAGATATAGACCTGACCACATCAGCTTGTGCTTGCTGCAGTTTCAACATTGTGGCTGGAGTGTGCAAACATTTGCTTGTCCATTGCACCAGATGTCTGATAAATTTGATAATAATTTGAATGACAGTTTTACGTTTTTACATGCAAGATCCTTTTATAGACAACGAATAGAATTCAGAATATTTGTGCATGATTTCTTTTTATTTTATTTATTTGGTCATTTTCATCTAAATAACCCAAGTTTTGAAAAACAATAAATCTGCTCTCTGTGTATTAAAGAACATGTGAACACCGCTAAGATACCCATGCAGCTCTGTGACTCTAAAGACATGCTTGGAGGCATGTCGGTGTGCTGGATGATTAGTACTGTTAACACTTTACTTTCCCAGGTGTTTAGTAAGAGACCAAAGGATGGGCCAAGGTGACTTTGTGACCTTGTGACAGCATTAAATATGGAGGAAAAGTCAGTTGTGTCCATCATCAGGGGAATGTGAAGATCTGTACAAAATTTCATGACAAAGCATTAAAAGTTCTTCTTCTACCTCAGCCAGAACCAAAGTGATGGAGAGAACCACAGACTTTCACTGCCATTTCTAGGCGTGCTGCAAAGGATTGTACATAATCTCTCCTGATTAGGCTTCTTTTTTTCAACCAGTGAAAATTAGGATTTTGTTTTGCGTCTTTGTTTGTTTAGATGCATGTAACCCTTCAACAAAAAGGAGATTCAAAGATTCAAAAAACTTTATTAATCCCAGAGGAAAATTGTTTGAGTTGTGCAGTCTTAACATATTGTAATGTATAAAAACAGTTTAATATGCAAACATTTATTGATATCAGCTCTGCACAGATAGAAATGGAAAGAAACATTTCAAGCATTACAAAATAAATGAATGTACATGATGAAGTACACTTCACCTTGTACTGTGCATGCAGTGACAAAAAGAAAGCTGAAAGATATCCTCTATATCATTTTAAACTGTGTGAGGTCAGTGACATATTAACACAAATACTCATGGTTCATATTTTCTCCCACAGATTAAGTTAAATTTTTATTTTTGCATGCAACATTATGCATATTTAATAAGTACACCTTGTGGGTCTTCATTGCTTAAAAGGACGAGCAGCTCCATCAGGTCCTTTGGTCTACAGAAAGAACAGAAACAAGCAAATGAGCAAAATAACCAAAATATAATGGAGTAAAAATATCATATGTGAACAGCTTTAATTGGAGTTGCTACTTTATGATCAGTGCATTGAAGTCAGACTTACTCAGTATACACTATACTCAGATGGTACATCTAACTACCACCAGAGTAGTCTCATACAATAGCCCTGCGGTAACATCCCTTCATTAAGGTGTTGATGTTCAGTTTTTGTTAGAGCTATTGATTCAACTTTAACATAAAGATCTGACTGCTGAACAGTACTGGTGTATTTTACATGAAACACTGGTAAAAACCTTCAAATCAGTTTATCCATATGTGGATTAAGATCAACTAAATATTAAATTGGGCTGATAACTCACTTGCAGGCTTTAACGTTGACACAGATCGTCCTCACATCATCAGTGGTGGTGAGCTCCTCGATTAATACGCTGAGGTGCGACTTCACAAATTTGCGGCACAGAGATTTTAAAAGGCCAATTTGATCACAGACTGGCAACAACTTTGATTTGATGTTCTGTAAACGAAGAAATTACAAGATTTCTCCATCAGAGATGCTCTGACTATATCATCTTGTTATCAGGATATTAGAAGTTTATTTTACCTCTGCAGTGGCATTTCGTCCAAGGATTTTTTTCACCTTGCCTAAAGCCCACTCGCAGGCCCAGCATATACCTGGAAGCTGCAAATTAAAGTGGTACATTGTGTTAATACTAAATGAAGGAAAGAGTGTTGAATATGATAAATTATCTGGGAAATAATCACTAAACAAGTAATAAATAATTTGTAATATATTTTCAGAACATACAAACTCTTTCCTGCCCCTTTAATCATCTCATCATTCCTATCAGGTTTCTCTTGTGACCACTGCCCTGCAGCAACATTTGAGTATTGATTATGATGCATCAGTATTAACCTTAACAGTAACATGGGCCATTTTTTACTGTTAATACTTTGAGTACATTCTGCTGCTGTATTTAGAGATTTCAATTTCAGATCCAAAGATAAAGTCAGGATTACTTAATCTACAGGGAAACGGCAAATAAGAGGTGCAACATTTTATTATCTGATATTTTAACACAGACTGTAACTGCAAACAAAATTTTTTTAAAGGAGCCACTGTACTTTGCCAGCTTTCACTGAGATTTCCATATCGTCCTGCTCCTGATCATCAAAGTTGACCACAAGGCTTTTCCCGTGGACTGCCCAGACTGTGAATAGACAAAACAACCAGTGGTTAAGTTCACTTCAAAAAATAAAATGGAAAACATGGAAAATGTAAGAAGACAAGACAACAGGACACCTGAACATGTCACCACCAGCAAGCACACAAGAAGGATTGAAGACTTTTCCATCGTCAGCGGTGAGAAGTGGTCTCTGAGTGTGTGAGTGTGTCTGAAGATGCGAGATGTTATATATGAAAGAAGTGAGAGGCAGCACAGTAGCATTACTGACAAATTCAAGCCACAACCACTCCCCAGTCATTGTAAGATAGAAACTCCTACCACCCTCACAAGAAAACTTTCACACCACTGCTTCAGCCACCTTTTCCATCTAGTACATTTAGTCATGAAAGAAAAAGATGTGTCAAACCCACACGTATTGTGGTTTGAGCCACAAATCTTCACGAATAACATATAACTTACAACTCAGCAAGATCTTACTTTCAGTCTGTGACCTGTGAATCAAAATTCCTTACTTCAGGAAGGAACCTCATTTAAAGGAGAAACACAAAAGGAAGCTATAATTATTATATTCTATAGTGCAGGGAATGAGGAGTCTTAGTAAAATAGTCTTTGGCGATTAGACCCCAATGTGATAAAAAAAAACTTACTCCTCAATGGCATTTAGAAACTGGTGGTGGTGAGAAGGTGATGCAGGAGACATAGAAGTGGTTTGAGCAGTCAGAGAAAATGCTAAAGGTGTGAACATAGTCTTTCTGATTGACCTTTAACACCTAAACCTTTTTACCGTTTTATTTTGGTCATCCAGAGATATCCATGACAAAACAATAGCTGAAATAAAAACATCTATCAGAAACAAACACTGGCAGTTTAGTGTTAATTATAAGTTAGTGTCACCTTTTTACTGAAATAGGGGCCTAAACATATGATAAGATGGCCACCACATACTGTTTGTTTAAACTGTGCGTCATTTGTGCAGAGTGCATTCAAATCAGTCAAATGCACCTGGTGTAGGCTCAACAAGCATGGAAAAAGGTTCTGTCTGCTAAAGTATAGATGATCCATGTGGGGAATTTTATATGGCTGCATAACTTTAACTGTTTTTGGGGCCACTGTAACACTTTTACTGTTTGAAGATCCAAGTGCACTCAACATTAGCACAAGGCAGGGTGTAAATATGAAGCCTTAACATGAAATCATGTAAGTTACCCTTAGCATGACACATGAAAAATATTTACTAGAAACAAGATTCATAGGCTACAAAACATCAAAAATAGGAAAGTCAGGGTAAATACGATTTAAGTTTTAAGTGTCAGATTTCATGGACAGCATGAGCATATTACTGACAGCAGCCAGATTACATAAGGATAGAGCCACCATGGTCAAGCCAAGTCCAAACAGTAAACATGACAAGGCTCAGAAAGAACACATGATAGCTTAAGGACAGATAAAACAACATAGCAAAGAGTGTGGCTGGCTCATACACTGTGGCTGATTGCAGGGGAGAGGCTGCAGGTGAATAGAAAAATACAAAACAAACAAATTCAGCATTACTCTGACAACTTCACCGCTGTGAATCAAGTTTATAGGGGGTATTCTGAGTTTACAAGGCAAGAAAGTGTAAGCAGTCTAAACAACTTGGTCCAAAAAGCTAGAAATTACTAGAATTACCTGATGTCTCCCCATATACAGTTGCTATATATACACAACAAAGTCTCTTTCTTGGTTTGCTGGTTTGCTGTTGGTTCCTGAGAACGAAAGACAGACCACCAACAACTCAAAATTGTTTCCTTCCTGCTTCACACGATCTCAAACTGTATTTAGCTCACAGTTTATGTGGGCACTTATTTGTATGCACGATGGACAAAATGCAAAAACACAACTAAATAAAGCAAATGCAACCTACTGCATTTGTTTGGGAGGAACCACTTGTTTACATGCATTATAAAAAACAATACACATTAAATGAGACTAAACTTTTACTGTTTTAGGTCAGAATTACCAAAAGTATTTCTATCTGCTAAATGCCAGAATAATGAGAGAGAGAACTTTTTAGACACATTTTTGTTGCTCTCTTTAAAGTCAGAGGGTTACATACATATATTTTCTTAGTATTTGGTAGCATTGCCTTTAAACTGTATGACTTGGGTCAAAATTTTTGGGTATCCTGCCACAAGTTTCTTACAATAGTTTGCTGGAATTCTGGCCCACTCCTCCTGACAGAACTGGCATAACTGAGTCTGGTTCATAGGTCGCCTCCCTCACACACACCTTTTCATCTCTGCCCACAAATGTTTTTTTTCTCATGATGCCATCTATTTTGTGCACCAGTCCCTCCTGCAGCAAAATACCCCCACAACATGACGCTGCCACCCCCCTACTTCACATTTAGGAAGGTGTTCCCAGGCTTACAAACTTCCCCCTTTACCTCCAAATGTAACATGTCTCTCAAAATTAATGTCTTTATCCCTGTGTGCATTTGCAAAACCGTAATCAGGTTTTTTTATGTTGCTTTTGGAGTAATGGCTTCTTCCTCGCTGAGTGGTCTTTCCGGCCCATGTCGGTACAGGACTCGTTTCACTGTGGATACTGACACTCTCCTACCAGGAGGTCCACAATTCTCTTCCTGATGTCTTAGCTTATTTCCTTTGCTTTTTCCATGATGTCACACAAGGAAGCAGTGTGTTTGAGGTGTGCCTTAAAATACATCTGCAGGCGTGCATCCAATTAACTCAAATTATGTCAATTAACCTATCAGAAGCTTCCAAAGCCATGATGCAAACTTCTAGTCAGAAGACGTAGTCAGAAATTCTCTCTCTCATTATTCTGGCATTTAGCAAATAGAAATAATTTTGGTAATTCTAAATGACCTAAAATAGGAAAAGGTTAGTCAGATTTAATGTCAGACAGTGAACAACAAAAAGTTATGTGTCTTTTTACACAGTGTGTGTATACTTCTGTTTTCAAATGTTGATATCTGATAACAATTCTGGCAAGTATTACTAGAAACTGCCTTGTGAAACAATAGAAACTAAAACACACGACTACAGACTGCTTTTTAATGTCACAGTTTTTTTTGTTTTGTTTTGTTTTGTTTTTATAAATACATAGATTTCTGTATCTGCATCTGTATCTGTATCTGTATATTGTTGTGTGGACATACAGTACATACTTACTGTATTGTCCTACATGTCCAACACACACAGACCCTTTAATGGTTTGACCATGAAAGAACATTGTTCCCATTCAAAATGTGAATGTTTTGAAAACCACTGCATCTCCCTAATCTCCAAGTTCATCCTGGAAGCACATGAATGTCCAGACTGGACTAGTCCAGGATGACCTCCAAGGTTATTTTTTCCTCAAATCAAGGGTCAAAGGATGGAGAATGTTTGAAATAAACTACAGTATGTGCTAAGAAAACTGCTGTATTTTTCTCAAACCAAGGAGGTACACGTAACTCTTCAACCAAAGTGCAAATTAGATTTGTGATGCCTTAACGTACAGTGTAGGTGTAATTCAAAACTAACATTATTTGCGGTCAGACAAATAAATTAATAAATACTTTAAAAAATAAAATAAAATTTGATAAGTAATGGCCTATTGCTATCAACAGACACAAAATGCAGAAAATTTATTCTCAGAGTGACATACTACCACAGAAACTTGCTTCATGTTTTTTTTTTTCAATTTAATGCAGCTTAATTTTTTTTATACATGCAACACTATGAATATTCATCAATTACAACTTGCGAATCTTCATCACTGGGAAAAAAGAACAGGTCCGTTAATTCCTGTTTTCTAAAGAAAGAACAGAAACAAGACAAAATAAGACAGAATAAGTTGCTACATCATGGAAAGTTAGTTTTATAATCTGATTGGGATAATTGGGCTGATAACTCACTTGCAGGCTTTAACGTTGACACAGATCGTCCCCACATCATCAGTGGTGGTGAGCTCCTCAATTAATACACTGATGTGTTTATTTACAAATTTGCGGCACAGGGATTTCAAAAGGCCAATTTGATCGCAGACAGACATCAACTTTGCTTTAATTTTCTGTAAGAGTAAAAATTATATTATTGCTCCTTCTGTAGTGCTTTAACTACACCATCCTGTTTTTTAGGTTTATAGAAATTTAGTTTTACCTCTGCTGTCCCATTTCGTCCAACATATTGCTTCACCTTTTTTAAAGCCCACTTACAGGCCCAGCATACACCTGGAAGCTGCAAATGGGGCATTATTGTCATGTTTCATATATCTATCATTTGTTTTGAAGCAGAACTCTATTTTTCTTCTTTTCTGTCTTATCAATCATCTCACAACCTCTGACTTACTTGTGGTTGGGAACTATATGAACTAAATGTAACTATACATAAGCAACAAATTTAACTATGACACTAACATGTTAGTTAGAAACTGCTGCTTTTTAAAAGCAACAGGGCCCATTTTTCTGCAAAATAAATACATTTTCTGTTTGGGATATATGGATGGATGGATATATTCAGCTTTTTCTGATTTAGTTTAAGATGGCAGTTCAAAGTCATAGTCAGGGTTACAAATAGGGAGGCATACATGTTATCATAGACTCCAACCTTAAATGCTTTAAAGTATCAATCTTTACCTTGCTAGCTTTCACAGAAATTTCCATATCCACCTGCTCCTGATCATCGATGTTGACCTCAAAGCTTCTCCCGTGGACTGTCCAGACTGTGAAAAAAACAAAGTACTGTTTAAGTTCACTTTTAATAAAATGACAATGTTAGAAGATAAAAAACATGGAAAATGGCAAACAGAACATAACTGGACACCTGAGCATGTCACCACTAGCATGCACACGAGGAATGCTAAAGGCATTTCCATTGCCGGCAGTGAGGAGTGATCTCCAAGTGTGTGTGTGTGTGTGTGTGTGAATGTGTCAGGCTAAGCTGCTTTTATAGGTTACACAGGACAGAGATAAGGGTCAACATAGCAGCAACTACTCATGAAAATTCAAACCACAACCACTTGTTGGTCAGAAACTTTGTGGGGACCAACTTTACAACTTTGCCTCATTGAGTGTTGAGTGTTATCCTCATTTGAAGCAACTTTTATGTTGACCCAACAAATTTTGATGGTTTTGAGTCCACAGGTCATGGTTCCTGTAGACTTGCCGAAGAATATATAAACAGAAACCAAAGTAGTGTAGTAATCACCTCACTTCCTCAATGGTTAGTCTTGCATGTGGTCTTAGTCCTGCTGTTTCATCAAACCAGTGAAATATCTTCAGCAGCTTGTTTTGTGGCTTTGACTTTGGCTATATGGCTTCTGCAATTAGCTTCTCAAACACAGTTGTCAGCACCTTGCTTGCCACAAAAGTCAAACGCTGCAATTTTAAAAAGTTTTACAAATAGGGCAGTAACATTTAAAATGTTCCTGTTAAAGACATCATGCAGACATTTTATTTTCTTTTTCTTTTATAGCCCAATAAAGAAATGTTGTGCGTGTTACTCATGTAAATCAGGATATTTACTGTAAACTCATTATGTGTCATGGTTTCTGGTTTTCCTTTTCTGTCTGCCCTCTTCATTACGTATATGGTCATTTTCTGTTATCCCTCCTCCCTGCTCCTTCTGTCACTAATTAACCATGATCACATTCACCTGTTGGTTTGCCCCTTTATATGCAGGTCTGCCAGTCTAACTCCCCTGCCAGATAATACTACAACCTACCCTCGTCACACCTATCCAGGTATACTGGATTGATTTCCTGGTGACAACTCTCTGCCTGCCTTGAACCTTATCTATACTCTCTCTGCAAACAATAAAAAATAAATTAATTAAGCTTTAGCCCATCTAAAGAAGTATTCAATGTGCACAACTCTCTGAGCTTAGCAACCTTGGAGTTTATAGGCACTACTCTGCTATATGATCTGAGGAAACAATGTACTTTTACAATTCAACAGCAAAAGCAGTTCATTTAATGGATGGATGGAATTGTGACTCCAGAAGAAAATGATTGCAGTCCAAACAATATAATAACTATATAACAAAGCAATACAAAAATACTACAATATCTATACTGTGTAAATGTTAGTGTTAGCTGCTGACACTGTTGTGCTGTTCACAGTTTCTTTAGTGGTTTTTACAAGTTCAGTTTCTGCCAATGAAGCACAGACCACCAACAACATCTTGTAACACTCATTGTTCCACTTCACACTTTAACTCACAGTTAATGTTTATGCTGTTTTGCATGCACACTATGCAAAATGCATGTATTTGTTGAATGTATGATGTAATTGTGTTGAATAGTATTGTTGTAAAGAATAACCTGGGTTCAAAAGTACCTTTTTGGATGGAGTTACACACAAGTGCTAATGCTGACCCCCCTCTGCCAGTTCACTGAAATCAGTAGGTGGTGTTTTAAAATTAGATTGTCTTAAACCTGAGCTGGGGCAGCAAAGTAACCTGTTTATATAACACTGATACATTATCATCTTATAGCATTCTTACATCAAAAGTTGTCAACAAATATTCAGAGCAGAGTGTGTATTTAGAGCCTCTTCACTCAACAGCTGCCTGCTTCTGCTAAAAATTACAACAATGAGGACAGTGAGAGTGACAAATGGTAAAGTTGTGGGGCAGACAGCTAAACAATGAGCTGACTCATTCCATAGAGATGAGGTGAGTTTTTCCGTAAGTTAGAAACAAGCATAATTTTACACTTTACAAGTCATTGGACCCATTATTATTATTATTATTATTAGTCAGTGCAGGATTTAGATAAGCTTTTAAAAAGAAAAATTCCACAGTCAGAATTCAAACACAATTTAATAGTAGTTTTATGTCAGTCTAAATGAATATATTCAGTTATACATTGTTGGTGGGTAGTGGCCTACATGTAATTATACTAGCAGTTTAACTACTACTACTACTGCTTGTATATAAACTACATTTGCATAATGATTGAAGTAGTTTAATTACCTTTTGGCCATTTGTTTTGTTCAGTTACCTGCTGAAACTGCAAAAAATAAGGAAAAATAATGGGACCTTTGTTTAGGCTGTTGTTCAAGCAGTTCATATTGCCTGGTATACAGCAAGCTGAATACTGTTTTAGTTAGGATTGTACAGGTTAATGAATAGGACTACTACTTTTAGATCAGTGCTTAAGCTGGTGAGATGGTTCAAAAAGTTTCAAATTAGTAATTGTTGTCAGAAACTTCCAAATGCAGATTATTTTACACCAAAAATATAACATCCTTTGCAAATTTGTCCTCATGCATTAAAAGTAGCCTTCCTAAAACCATTTATATTTTAGAATCTGAATGTCTCATCTGTAAGTAATGTAAACCATCAGTGTACAATTCCTACTTGTGTCATGTGTCATGTCACTGTCACCTGTTTGTCCTCTGAGTAGCATGTTAATGTTTGCTGTCTCTGTTAGCACTGCAGTCTGTCTGTACACTATTGTGATGTGTACTTCCTGTGGGGAAACTGCACCGTTGGTAGATTTCTAGTCTATGCACTTTATGACTGCATCAGATCGTACAGATTCTACCACTGACCTTAATGCCAATTTGTTCTATTCTAATTAAATATGCTGGTAATGAAGAAAGCTAAAAAGAAACATGTCTATGAGACCGTTCGTACACCAACCTCTTAACTGAAGTGTTCGAGAATCATGTCAGAAACCAGGTGTTGCTGTTAATCGAATTAACCAACAGGGGTTGCTACAGTCAAGTATTTGGCACAGTGTGTGGAGACTGTCAGGTGAGTATTATTACACAAAACAGAAGAGTGAGAAGACACTGCAGATAGGTCAATGTAGGTTTGTCTAGATCAGGGATAGACTACCCTGGTCTAGGGAGACACTGCCCTGCTTGTTTTCCAAATATCTCTTCCCTTCTCACTGTCGGTTACCTGGATCAGGTGTGTTCAGCCAATCAGAAGCTGTACTGTAAGTGCTGATAGCAGGACTGTGGCTCTCTGAGACCAAGGTTGCCTACCTCTGGTCCAGGTTGATCAAATGTATCCAGTAAACAACAAAACGTTTTGGCCTGTCTGCATAACACATTGCAGTCCACATGTTAACATTTGCAATTAGCCATGTGACAACATGCTTTTCACAAATATATATCAAATAATGTGTGTGCATAAAAATATACACACTAAAAATAATCAGATGTAGTGTAGCCCAAAGATGTCAAACACCCAATAACAACTTTCTGTTTTACTTTAATGAGTTTTTGACTTTTATGTCATAAAAGTCTCAATACAGACTGAATTGTAATAAAGATATAACTTGGTTAATATTACTATTATTTTTGTTTGTTTGGGTAATTTTTATGTTAAATTAGATTTTTACATTAAAGTGTCTTGTGCATGTGCACATTTTGCTTGTTGTTTTTCATGTTTTGAAGACATGTAATCTTCTTGTTTTCACAGTGCCTTGTACTGTAGTGTAGCAGAGACATGATTTTTACATTATAGGAAATGTCACAACGTTAAAACTAAAATATTTCATAATGACCATTGAGCGCTACATTGATTGATTTTAGATTTTGACAGCATGATAATGGTTGTTTTATGGTCTGATCAAAATGTACTGTTTGCCTTCTTATATCCATGCTGTTAAAATTGATTTTGTTCTTTGCACTGTAAACTGAGTCACAATCCAGTTGCATTCAGTGCCAACTAAATCCCATCATAATAATAGCATAATGCATCATTTTAGGGGACCCATTTGAGTGAGATGAGCCTATCATCGACAGCTAATTAATAAACACGAGAGGAAATGAACCCATGATGGAAATTTCAAATCATTTTAACTGATGTAAGTATTATTACATTGTGAAATATTAACTACACATTATTGCACTGAATCCCTGATAGATATTTTGGAGACAATAGCTAACAGAATAAAATGTGAGACATCATGTGGTTATTGTGATAAAGAAGGAATTTTAATCTTTAATGTACATTTTGTACAATATAGCATTCTTGGACATTCAATAAAGCCAAGATTTGAGGCAGGACAACTTCTATGAGATATACTATATCTACTATGATGCAACACCTTGTTATAAATGCACAATTAGAGTCTGAACAAGAATTCAGAAAAGTCTGTGCTGCAAAAGAGGATAACCATACAAGTGATCACATTTAAAATCAACATGCTAACTAGAACTGTATCATCTCCTGACACGATTCATGGCCATATAGATGCCATCATGCGTTCACAGATCATTCCCAGCAGATCACATTAGCTTTCTCAAATCACTGAAAAATAAAACTCCGTCCTGATTATCCTGTAGATGTATCTACCGGGTTCTCTTCTGCCGTGGCAATGCAAATGGAAACCTGATGAAAACCACTAAAAAGATCACTTAATAAATCAATAAGAAATATTTGTGAGATAAGCCTTTAAACGTGAATCTAGCAGATTCTGTAGGTTGGACAAAGAGCAAAATGTTATTGGGTAACTACTGAGTTACACAAATCATCCTGATTTTAATATGAACCTATCTATCACCATCATCATTAAGTAAAAGATGCTGAAACTATGGTGTGTGAAGATGATATTTTTGGAATACCGAAGAGACTTTCTGAATTCTTTGATTGTGTGAAACCCCTATGAAAATACTCCCCCACATCTCTTTGTGGCACCTCATCTGCTTTGTAGTTTCTCACCTTTGCAAGAGAACCATTTGTAGTTCTGTTATTGAGTGGTGATTGAACACTAGGGGCTAATTATTAATTATTAAGTACTTGTAACATATGTTCAGGGAATTTGCAGCTTCAAAAAAGAAAAACATCTCATATTTTTGAATAAAGTTTTACTTGGGATTTGGTCATCAATATCAGAGCCTACGCTTGACTACTGTGTATTAAAAGCTAATGTTTTGCCTGTAATACAAAGTAAAGGCATGAGATACTAAACAATTTGAAGAATGCCATTGTATGTAATGAAATTTTGAAAAATAATCATTGTTTGTTTGTTTCCTTCTTTTAAAAGTCAGCCACCAGCTCTTCTTAGAAAATAAATGGCCTGTAGTAGAATGAAAATAATGGGGGGAAATACATCGGATTGAATGAAATCCAGTGAGACAGTGATTTCCCATCTCCTTGCAAACAACAGGTGGTTTGTCGTCTCAGCATCTCTCTCTTTGTGCTGAGAGGGAGTAAGGAAGTGACACAAACGCTGACCTGAAACAAAGTGGAGTCATCAGTGACAAAATCGGCATCACTTTTTAGTTCAAACTCCAGCTTCTTCTGAGGGTGACCTCCCTCACTGTAGGTTCAGTTTCTTCCTCCTCTAACCTTCAGGTGGCTGATACTACCTTCTCCACCCTCTCTCGACCGCTGCACTTCTTTGAGTGTCTCTCTCAGATGATTTCCAGGACGTCACAGGGCACAAAGCCCCTCTTCTTTCCACTCGCCACTCTGATGAAACCGCTGCATTCGCCCTCGCTGCTCACACAAATCTGAAAGCAGAAAAGAAAAGTCACGTCAACAACAAATAAGAAACAAATTGCAGTACAGTAAGTACATCTGACAGAACTAGGAGAGGTGCAAAGGTCCACAGAGGGGCAAAAACCCAGCAGCAGTACCAGTATCTGCTATCTTGAGCAAGAAAGAACAGGAGGAAACGGGAGCCTCTACAAAATGACCTCCAGCGAGCTGCTACTGTTCATGTTTCTGCCTCATGTGTCCAGAGTGTGTAGGTAGTTGCACTAATGCCACACTGACTATCCTCACATTTCCCTGACCTCAATCCAACTGAGCACCTATGCAACATTATCAGTGCATCAAATGCCACCTAGTACCACCACAGACTGACCAGCTCCAGGTTCACTTACACATGACTGGCATGGCCAGAAGTTGTCGGAAACTCAATACAGGCTCACAAGGGCCATACATATTACAAGCTGATTTCCACTGACCAGACAAATTACACCATATACAGGAGGAATGATTTTCAACTTGAATAATTCCTTAATTGAAATCCAATGTGATACACAGCACCTGTTATAATGTACTTGTTAACCACGTCTTAAAATGGACTGTTCATAAAGACGTTTATACAGTGCAGATATGGACGCGTGGACATACACAAATGTTAAATGTTGAAAACAAACAAATACTCTTAAAATATACACTTGTGAGCCAAATAATACTTTCAAGGTTTCAATTTGGTACAAATACACAGACAACTATATAGTATTACCCAGTATGGATTTCAGATTATAAATTAATAACTTGTCACCAATTGTTGTGTGACATGGTGTTTTGTGCTTTAAAGAGACTAAGTATGGTCGGTAATTAATTTTTGGGTAATAAACTTATGACCGTTAGTAAGAGGGGTGAGCAGTCAGTAGGAGCTGCCTCTCAGTAACTTTAAGTTTATTTCTTTTTTGAAAGAATGAAACCAGTGGGCTTTTCTAAATACATACAACTGACTTTCTTTTCAAACTGACTTTTCTTAACTAGTTTATAAAACTTTGTCTCCTGTACATTCAATCATTACAACTTCCATTAAAACCTTTTCTATTTCTAATATATAGTGATTTATTATTAATCAATCTTTGGGCTCTATTTTAGTGCAGGCCCAATGCTGGCATTCGTTCAAATGCAGCTCATGTGCAGTTTTCTTCGGCATTGTGTTTTTAGACAGCACCTGCCTTTACACTTTTCCCAGCGTCGGGCGAACTTCATTGCACAAGTGTGGGAGAAGAGGTGCAGTTTGTGCTGTGTTTATGCAGATTAGGTGGTGTAGTTCAATTCTGGTGCACATTTTGTCCATAACATCTTTGCCCAGACAGATTAAACTATCTTAAAATTATGGTTATATATAATATTGCACTTTTATATAATAATCTAATGCATAATCAATCAATGTACTTTGCCTTTGCCTAGTTTAATCTTAAGAGAATTGATTCATGTGTTTCATTTCACTTAAATGTGATATTGATAAAGATCATGCAATCCCACACAGATTAACTGGGTAAATAAACACTGTTAAGGTAGGATTGAGAGGAATAAATACTTTTCTCTATTTCCAGGCCCTAAGTTCATTCACTGAATTTCATAATGGACCAGGACACACTGTGCTTTCATGCTTGCACTAAGTACTCTATAAAAGTTTCCCCTGGGTGTGTGTGACTGAAAAAAGAAAGGCAGCAGGTTCATGGACTCTTATGTTTAATGGTTCCATCTCCATTGGGGGTTGCTTACTTTAAGTCTCCTCTGAGTCCCAACATGCCCCGGAATGCATTGTGGGAAAAGGCGAGTCTGAAAAAAGTCCAGCCAAAATGCAAATTTTATAGTAACCCATGAGAGTGATCCTGCGGCAGCCGACTCTTGTTGAGCTTTTCAGTGAATAAGCGTGTGTGAGGGATGAGTTGCTGAAGGTAAGAGGTGTCATGGGAACTGAAGGAGGGTAATAAGAGGTTTAAAGAGTTGCTGGATAATGTGAATCTAATGTGCCCTAATGGCTGGGGTGTGATCATGAATTACACATTGGTATAATGTGGACATTTTAATGTCTAAGTTAAAGGTTGCTGCTTCCCCAACACATGATGACTTTTCTAGTTTGAAGTCCAGACTTTTTACCCTCAGGTTTTAGAAGATTCAGGATTTACTTTTGCTTTAAAATAGGCCTTTCTTTACAGTAAAACAGTGTGTGCAATTTGAAAATGTCAAAAGACACTGCAGCAGACTGCATTTCACTAAAACGTCTCCCTTGGTGCGAAGTATCATCAGAAACAAACTGAAACAGATCTCTACAACCACATAAACTGTACTGTAATAAAATCATTCACTTTTCATTTTCATCATCACAATAACTGTTACCTGCCCCTCCTTCAAGGTGATCTGGCCTTGTTCCTTACAGCCGATGAATGTCCTGTTACACCTGAACACTTGGTCTCCAGCCTGCACCTGATGAGCAAATGCTGCTGGGAAGAAACCAATCCTGTCCTCAATTACGCCCTGAAAAAAAAATCTGATGTGAAAACATCTGCCACATGGAAGGGCTGCACAGGACGTAAGAGGATTACAACCTCAGTGTTTTTGGAAATGATTAATTTAAATTCTTGAAAAAACAACTGGATTTCTAATGGCTTTAAGTTTTATTTTAGATCAAAACAACTTACATATTAAAATTTATTATATCTATGTATATGTTTTCATTTAGAGATTATATATATTGTTTGGAGGTGTAACACCAGGTGCTAATGTTTGTCTCTCGACTGTTAAAGCATTCCATTGTCAAAGGCCAAACAGACCAGATGTCTGTGTTTATCTACCGGCTACAGAGAACAACAACAGTGTTAAAATGTATGATGAGTTTCTTCATGGTCTGGAGGCAGCAGGCTGCTTCTGTACAGTCACGTTCTGGCTCTTTTGTCTCTCTAATTTATCTGTCATGCATTTGTGTCCTAAGGCGGCCTGTTGCCTTGGCCCTGTAATTTACAGCTTGACTTCCTGTAATTTATCAATTCCTTTCTTATATGGACGTCTTTTGTCTTTGTGAAAACATCATATACAAACTTGCATTATATTTAGCATCTTGGAAGGTTAATTAGCCTATACTTACAAACAGAAAAAAGTTTTAGATGAGCCAAGTCATTACTTAGGTGTGATGTGCCTGTTTTCTACCTACCTTCCACCAGTCTTCATTGGAGTCGTCAGCTAAAAATATCCTGTCTCCTGCTCTGCAATATAAAACGGACAATTACTCAAAAAGGTAAGGCTTCACTCCTCTAATCTGCATGAGGTAACTCAGATAAATCTAGTGGGGCCACTGTGACAAAAATGAGCAGGGGGCTGCTGCAGAACCTGTAATTTGGTTAAACACATTATATAAAAGTACTGTTTGCACCATGTACATTTGGCACATAGCCTTCCTGTAAAACGGTAATAATGCCCCAGATTAGCACTGTGCTTAGTGGTACATGTTTATAGACATTGTAGCCAAGACATACATCAGAATTTAAGACAGCTTTGGCGCCACTTTCTTTCTTTGTTTACTGTACTACTACACTGTATAATACAGGGGATAATTTGCTATCCTATGATGAATGAAGAACAATTCAACTCCTGATTTACATTTTTTCTACAGTGATCCACAACTGGTGAGGAAGCTGCTGTTTAATCATGGAACCTGTTAGTTTTAGCCTCAGTTATCTACAGACATCCCACCCTGTAAGATATTTGCAGTGTATTTTTTATGGCATATCTGTTTTAATCTACATGTGAAACACCTTTAATCTTGTTTGCTGCAAGTAATTCTTCTTTATCCAGGAACTGCATGAATCACTGGACCCCATTGCCACATGTGCCATAATTGTTAGCAGCTGTTCAAAGCCATCAGCTAAATTTGACCAATAAAAATCAAACGGACCGGCACAGTTGAGCCAAATGTTAGCTTACGTAATTTCCCAATTTCCCCCTCTTGTGGTTCAGTGGTTCAGTTGATTATTTTAGGTGAATAACAGCAAAACGTCTCATGTGATGTTGTAAATTCTAGTAAGGTGACAAAAACGAAGTAGATATATGTTCCAATTTGATGAACAGGAGATGTACTGCATTATTGTAAAAAGTGAGCCATGAAAGGTGTTGTTGAGGAGCAGTGACTTTTATGGATTTTTAAAAATGCATCTGACATCATCATTACAATCACCACAAAAGTAATCATGTAATCAGGGCTCGTGGTGGCGACTGAAACTAATCACAAACCTGATTTCTCACTTAAAATATAAATTAGGGATTTCATTTTGCCACCATTTGTGCTATATGTGTTGTTTGGTGTATTTATTAGTATCTGCTCTGGGGCCCTCAGGAGAAAAACACTGATGCAGGCTTACATAAGAGGAAAACATGAAACAAGGTCCTAGAGGCCCAGAGAAGAGTCAGAGAATTTCAAACTGAAGCCCAGTGACATTTTTCCTGATAGGACCATCCCATGAGTGTGTGTGTGTAGGAAAGAGAGGGAGAGGACAAGTGCACTCTCACATCATTCAAATCCTCTGAGGATTTCTGTGAGAACCAGGAACAAATGGGTACTTAGGCTGAAGGACTGTTTGTGATGAATGAGGAGGTATTTCAAAGCATGTGCAGATGATGGTGAATCAATCATGATTAAAGCCTCAGCTAAAATCTGGCGACCATGTTTCAGATTGCAATGGACACAAAAAGAGAAGTAGGACCACAATGAACAGGATTATATACATAATTATAAATATTATAATTCAGCATTATAGATTTAAACATGTAAACTTGCTATTTTAAAGGACAAATTTAAAAAACCACGTAACTCTATGCGCATACTGCTGCACAGCTCCGTATAGTTAAAATTAAAACATACGTCTTGTCATAAATCATTGAGCGGTACATCAAGTGATTTCAATAAGTTATTGAGGTCACTGATTTGGTCGTATGAGAAATATTTGACATGCGCTCTTTCAGAAATCATTCACTTCAATGAACTTCAATGAAATGCTTCACTTTTTTAGAGCTCTTATGTGATTCTATACCCTTAATTCTGATGATGACATTATTACGATCTCTGTTTTGGGTGTCCACCAACATGTGGCTCTCAAATTAAATGCTCACTGCTTTCATCACCATGCAGTCTATAACTGTGTCTGTTGTAGCTGGGCTGCTTAAAATGGTGAATGTTCTTCTGCCACAGTGGAAATCATAGTCCAAATTGTTTCATAGGTAATATTAAACAATAGAGTGATTGATCAGAGCTGCAGCAGCTTTCTGCACACTCTGATTAAGACAGATTTTTTATTTTTTTGTCTTCAGTCCATATTCTAATTTAAGTAGGTATCTACTACTGTACTGGCCTGAGGTACTGGCCTGAGAAAGAATTTGGCATCATTTTAATCAATAATATTATTTTGAGTTTTCAAAACAATATATCTCAGCCATTGGCACAGTGTCAGCGCCTCACAGGAGTTATAAACACAATTATAAATAGTCTTCTCAAAAGCAATCGGGATGAATCTGAGAAGACACTGACTAATATTATTAGACCGTCACAGCACACACACACAGGTTCCATTAATGAGGTCACTCCAGAGAAATGAATCTTTGAGGACCATTACCTAAAAACAGGAGGCTAATTAGTTCCTTCTGTAAATCTATTTTTGTGAATTGTCACCAGTGCTGCTGCAAATACAGTAACTGCTTAACATAAAACAGGAAAAACAGACATTACTTAATATCATGGAATTAAACACTATGAAGACTGATGAGGTGTAGATCTAAGTCAAATAGTGAACATCTTGTTTTTAAGTAAACAGAGTTCGTGAACTTAGACTGTGTACAGTACATGAAATACAGTTTAGAGGACATGCAAGTTTATTTATTTACAAAAGGCAACAGAAACAATGACATGCAGGGGGTTTGTTTCTCTCATGGATGTGTGTGTGTAAGTCACATCTGTGCAACTAATCATTTTTTTATGATTTTACAGTTAATGTTTTATTTTACAGTCCTGAGCCACATAATGTAATTGGAAGCGTTAATACAAAAAGTAGCTATCTATGTTCTTCAAACTAATCTTCATGATTAAAAAGAGTAATTGCAATATCATGAGCTAGAACTAGAGCACATTGTTAATAAAGGTGAAATGAAGAGTCACTTTTTTTGGTTCTTAATTCCTTCTAGGAGGTGACTTTGGGGATTTATGTTGGGATATGAATTAATTATGATCCAATCTATCTTCAGAAGGTTTATATCTAATTTCACAGTGAAGTTGAATTATTCACACAGATTGCACTATGTAGGCCTCGGCCTCTTTGTTCACTTTGTTTTTCTTCAAGACATTTCTAACAGCAAAAATGGATCAAAGAAAACAATGTAGGCATGTCAGACTCGGTCAGCTATATTTCATGTGCAATCCCTGGATAAGTGCTATATAATAAATAATGACGGTGTTGCAGCAGCATATCTATATTAGAGAAGGACATGTGAGTACATGTGTGCGTAAACTAACCTCATCTCCAGGTCATGGCTGTCTTGGGGAGTGAAACTGAACAAGGCCACATAGGTGTTGAGTTTGAGCATATCTTTCTGTAGCTGGTGTTGCTCCAACTAGAAAAAAAAAAACACATGGATAAAGATTTTGTTTTCAAGAAATTGCACTTAAAATCTAAAAAGCTGCAAGTGACAAGTTTGGCCGTATTGTTCGCTTACACACAGTCATATCACGAAAGTGTGTTTTTCTGTTCCACATAAGCACGAGATGCCCTTGTTTACAGTGCACTGAGAGACTGTAGAACCGCTTAAGTTGTTCTGCAATCTGTTCCTTTTAATCCACCATCAACATGAGTGGGAGAAGCATGATCACGTTTTTATGAACGCTCAGGAAGTTAAAACCGGATGGCGTTGTGGGAAGGAGGAGAGGAAGTTCTCAGAGAGGTGTTAGTACAATTATCGAAGAGATATTCTGCCATTCTGGCATTCTTCACACCTGCTCAGAAAACTGTTGGCTGCATCTTTCTGTTTCATCACTAATACCTTGAGTCTAAATCCTGCCTGCTGCATAACTTGTCCTGTTCCTGCATGGTGCCTAGAAAGGAATTGTGCTAAAAGATGTAAGAATGATTCTTCAGACACACCAATGAATATTTTTGTCTCCTTTGTGGTTCTGTGTAGTAATGAAGAGAAAGGGCTTATGGTCTTCCGTGGCTCCCCGAGCATCATCCGTGCAGACTGGCAATGAGTCTGATGGATGAATTGAGTTAACTGCAGCCACAAGGCAAACTGCCTCTGTGGCCTCTGGGTGAAAATAACATCAAGCAGTGGCAATCCATTACCACTAACAAAAAGCATCTCAATGGCCTTGAGAGGCTCTTGATGCTGTGGATGCCTTCGTGACTATGCTATCACAAATGAAGGCTGTATTTCAAGTCAGGGAAAAATGAATATTAAAGAGCAGTGTGGATTCCTTTAACCTTGCTGTGATTGATATTCAGTTTACTTGGAGGCAGTAAAACAACCTGTAAATACAGCTTTAACATAATATCAATTTGCAATGCTGATATAGTGAACATGTTTCCAGCCACATCAACAGTATAAGCACATTCATTAGGACTGTCTCACCTGGTGGATGCAAGTAAAATTTTCACTTTCCTATTACCTCTGTTTTTGGTCTCAACCAATTCCTGAGAAAATGCCTGGCTCTTTAGCTGCTGCCCACTGTTTGGTTTTGTAATAAAGTTTACAATTCTGCTGCCAGGAGAAGTGAGAGTGAATTGAAACAGTAAAAACATCATCATGCTGACTGATGTTTGGTTTGATCTATAATTAGTGTAAAATTGTGGTTAGTCCAACTTTAAATGCCATCTATCAGTGTTTTCATTCCAGTAACAAACATTTGGTGATTTTATTCTCCCAAATGAAGTTTTGTTTGTAATAAACAGAAGGTGACTAAGATGGACATCCAAACAAAAAAAGCACCACTAACACAAAAATCCAACTTTGGAGAGAATCAAGAAAAATAAGAAATCACAGCATAAGCCGACTATTTTACTGTCATTTGATTTGGGGAAGTTTAACACTAAACCTGAAAAGTGTGAACAGATGGCGATTGTGTGTGTGATTCTTTGTGTTCCCATTTGTGTGTGTGAGCCTCTCATATCAAAATGGAGGATCCTTCTCTAGTGAGGAAGCAGTTTTTTCTCTGCTCATTACGTTGCAAAGCTTCCATCTGTCTGTCCACCAGACTGAGCTAATGGACCTGCCAGCTGACAGACAAACAGCCTGCTGCCAGCTGTGCTCCATCCAGTCTGATAATACTCCTCAAGTTTCTTCTCTTAAGCGGACGGCTGGACTGCTAGATTGTATTGCAGAAAAGAGTGTGTGTCTGCATGTGTGTATGGTTTTTGGCTTTGTCTGCTTATTTGTTCATTTTTGTGTTTGTCTAAGTGTCTGTGGTTCTTTTTCCATTGTTGACAACAGAGATAAACATGTTAAACTATAAAAGTAAACAGGATAGATGGCTGAACATAGAAAATATGTACAAGGGGCAATGATACTGAAGGCACCTCTACCATAAAGTGCACATGGAAGCTGAAAAAAATAAAAGGAAAAGAGCAATTTTGAAACCTGCCCATGAAATAGTCATCATTACTCTGCAGGAGGTGGTAAGATATTTACAGAGATTTAACCTTTTTCTTTCACTGGCATGAATTTTGTACCATCTGCACTGCATCTACACAGCACAAAATAAATAAAGCAGTGCAGATCCCAGAGCTGCAAATCCAAACATCAGGGTCAAGGTTTGTCTCTATCAGTGCAGGCCAGTAGTCATGTCAGCTCGAGTATGATTGGTTACAGAAGGAAGAGAAGTTTTCCCTCAATGTCCTGGGAAATTCAGCTGTGATGGTGGAAGCAAGCAACTGAGTGCAGCATGCATTGGATGGATGGATGTCAGTCCTCACAGCAGAGTTCAGAAGTTATCAGTGAGCAAAGTTCTCAGAGATTTTTATTTTATGCAAATAATACATTCCAGAAAGAAGTTGAATGCTGCAGACTTACACTACTACTGCTAAATAGACAGTTTAAGAAACTTTTGAGATAAAAGAATTGTGCCACCTTTTTGGAAAAGTGAATCTAGCCAGTTGTTTTGCTCCTAAAACCACATTTAACAATTAACTGTTATGTGTTTTGGTATTTGTAAGAGACTTAAACAGTAAAAAAATGTATATGAATTTGAACGTATTGGTTTCTTACCTGTAAATCATCAGGTTTTCTCTCTGGCTGGTGGTAATGCTCTGTTCCATTCTCAATGACAGTGAAAACTGAAGAAAAAAAATCAGTATAGCTAAAGCTTTATCTTGTGCACTTGCTGAAATTTTACAGTATTCTTAAGCTTTTCAAAAGTGAAATGCAAAAACTATAAAATTACTGTGAAATCAAAAGTCTCTTTGACCTCCACAAAGGTTGTAACAATCAACCTGTGCGATTATGGGATTTCTTTTCTGTAGCTGGAAACATTGATCCAATAATGGCACTAAAAAAGTGTAACCAAAAACATGTCTTTTGTTGGGACTAATCTCTAAAGGGAAAAGTTCAGCAGTACTCTTTCTGTTGTACACTAGCTCAAATGGTATTTTCCAACACCAAGGACTACATTGGAGTGTCTTCAGAGTTAAGGGTCAGTGCCTTGCCCTTCACAACAGAATCTATTGAGCAGCCACCACTGAGGTTCAAGGGCTGCACAGAATTCATGTTAAGAAAAAACATTTCTTTTCTACAAGTTCAGCTCATTGGGAAAAAGTAAAAAAAAAAAAGTTTAATGTTTCACTGGAGGAGAACTTGATGTTACAACTTTTTTCTCCCTCTCATATGGGAAGAGGCAGGGTTTTCCCTTATACATGGCTATGATCCGGATGCACACAGATGATACTCACCATCATCGCTGTGTTTTCTCGACAGCTCCTGCCTACTGCTGTGAGCTACCACTTCCTCTGGAACCTTATCCAAGTCACTGGTCTGCAGAGATTAAACATCAGATAAAACAGATTAGATAGATAAATATAGACAGGTAAAAAGTAGAATTTGAGAGTGATTAAGATTTTATTAGATGAAGATAGATATAGAGATATATAGAGACGACTAGGTGACAATAGAGATAAATAAAGACAATGTGTAGGGACACACACACATATTCACTAACAGCTGCACGGGATGGCCCGGGCCCAACAGCTTTCAGATGTCACACAGAGGCACGTATCCAGACTACACATACAATTTAGCTTACAAGTGATAAGCGACGGAAAACAGATTTGCTTGTGCATTACAGACAAATGGAAAGGACTGTGGCTCTACAGTCCATCTTCAGAGCTGTAACGTTCATGACTGCTTGGCCCAGACTGCCTTTATTGGTAGTGTTTACAGCCCTGCAGCAGCTATATCTATTTAGAACATCAGCTACAGTGTGTTGTCGTAGGATAAAATAAAACAAGCAAAATCCCTGAAATGAACAGGGTTGATCTACTAGTGTCTGTATATACAGAATTTTATAGCTTGAATGGAAAAAACTGAGAGCTGAGATATGAAACAAGACATACAGCTTTCTTTAAATAGTTGATATGCGTTCATAGTAAATTATGTGTAAAGACTACAGAACGTGATAAATTACAATTTTCCTACCGAGTTCCTGTGTGGAGACTCAGAGCCACTGGCTTTCTTGGCCTTTTGTGCCAGAGATGTTCCAAACCTCAAGGCCTCGTAAACGGGGTCCACCTTATTGCCACAGGCTTTCAAACAAAATAATACAAGACATCATAGAAGCTGATGACAAACAAGTCTTAAAGTTTAATCATAACCAAGTAGTGATTTACCAGCTCATGTGAAAAAGTCTTTCTAGGGGAGAGGAGTACATCCCATCCCTCACAGAACTGTAATTATTATACAGATTTAAGCAGCTCACCGATGGGCATGACTTCTTTGATACAGCCGTACTGTTCCTGGATCAGTAATGGGGAGCTGTAGTACCGCCGAAAGCCTTTTGGCTGAGGTGAGAAAAACAGAGAGGGACAGAAGACAGAGGTGACACACATTAGAGACAAATCAATATGCAGCACTGCAGGCAGTGCACCACTCTGGAATAGTTATGCTGCACATATCTCTGTTTGGTCAGACATTCTTTTGCAGAGATACAGTTGTGCCCTACTGGTTGTCTTACATTACAATAATCACAAATACAAAACATATTAAATAAAATATGAACACATGATATGCAATATTGTGCGCAGCTGCCATTTGTCAAATGATCAGTAAGAATGATCAATCAATTGTTGAATGTTAGTTGATAGTCAATCAGGACTTTAATATGACGTTGACATGTAATCATGCATAACACTGGGCAGCACTACACCACTTGTGTACGGTGGCCCCCAGAGACAAAGTACATACAGATATAAAAGCACAGACAAAACAGAAATGCTCTGCAAAACACACAACACAAAGTCAAAGCAGGAACAAAAAGGAAACGCATTGCAAATCACAAAATGCAGATAGAAAAGCACATACAAAAAGAAAACTGTAAACAGACTATCCTACAGCGGAAGTGCTCCAGGTTGCTAGGGGGAGCAATGCACTCATTTGGATGATTATCAGAATGTGTGAAAAATGTGACACCGTGAGTTAAATGAGTGTTGCAGGAAGAGGCCTCTGCATTAAGGACAAATTTGGTCAAAGACATGAGTTTAAACAGAGGAAAACAGCCTCCTGTTTTTGAGAATGTCCCCGAGTGGATGGCCTGTCAAGTTTCTGTCTTTTGTGAGAAAGGAAATAAAAGTTTGTGCATACTTTAACACAAAATACACATCACGTCAGTGATCAGTCAGTTTAACACATTCACCCACACAACCACAACTTCATAGCGATGCTGTGTAATCACCGAAAGAGTTTATGACAGTTTATGACACCAATCACCATCACCAATATTTCCCACAAGTCCTTTTGTTGGATATATCTCAATATTTATGTTTAATTAACCTCTGTTTCCTTAGGAGGAAAAGGAAAATAAATATGTTCTTTCCTTATTCCTTTAATTTCAGATATTTCAAATTCCTTAAATATATATTTTCTTTTAGTGGGATTTGTGTGGAAATTTGTAATCTGATATTTTAGTTTGATATTGATGTATTTCTTGTCACAGAAACCTATACCTTCTATACAGAGCTTTCTCAGGCCAGTGGAAATGGAAGTGTAGGAAATCTTCTTTTACCATCGTTCTTACAAGGATTAACCATGGATGCAT
This sequence comes from Helostoma temminkii, assembly GCA_900302695.1. NCBI lineage: Eukaryota > Metazoa > Chordata > Actinopteri > Anabantiformes > Helostomatidae > Helostoma > Helostoma temminkii. Next base: position 71,551 of record OMLM01009382.1, read on the forward strand.
TTTGATTACTACTCCTTACAAAACCGGTCGTTGGTACCTCTTGGTCTGTGTAGCCACTGGGCTACAGGAGCTCAATGCTCCTCCTACCGTGCTGGAGCACTTCCATTGTAGAATAGTCTATTTGACTTTTGTCTGTGTTGTGTGTTTTGCAGAACGTTTCCTTTTTATTTGTGTTGTGTGAGTTGCAGCACGTTTCCTTTTTGTTTGTGCTTCCACATTTGCACGTGCTGTGTCTCTGGGGGCCACGGTACCTGTGACCTGTAAAGACAACTCGCAAAGTTCAGTCTTAATTCAACCAGACAGAAACTGCATAACTCTGAATGTGGTTACCAAAACACAACCAACAGCTAGCAAAACCCTGTGCAAAACCCCTTGGTATGGCAAATACGTGAATACAATAAAGTAGAACCATGTTTACAGAGCGCAAAAACATCAAACGACACGTGGGCATGTGATGCATGAGTTGTAATGCATGACTTATGAGACATAACAAAACTACAAAGTTAACATGTATTTTCTACAATCAACAAAATAGTTCCCCTCAAGAAAGAATCTGGCCCTTAAAATGTGATTAAATTAAAAACAATGGCGAGACTGACGGAGCTTGAGCGCTGCAGAGCAGGACAGGGTGTAGTGATGCTGAAGGGGTTGTTGTTGTTGTTAACAAAATGATGTCAGACTCAGGCCACACTCAGTACTGCACTGCCTGGAGACTGAGCTGTGGAACATTAGTTCCACTCAATTAAAATTAAATTTCAGCACATTATTATTTGAATGAAAAATTATTAATGATTACATTTTTGTATAGTGCATGGTCATCACATAGTAAATCAACAATTAATTTTTGTTATGCAACATGCAGGAGTAGAAAATATTATAGGACTCAACACACATTGTGACTGAGACGGTCGCTCAGTCTTTATTTGCCTGTCATGTCGTCCTCTCATCTTCCAAATCCTTGAAACATTTATAATTCATATATCCATTAACCGCTTGTTTCCTATCCAGTCAATACTCATCAGTTCTGATCCTTCATTTGTACAGACAGAAAATTAAGTTATATTCTCAATATCACCAGACATGTCATCTGTAGCACACTGGGTTATGATGAAATGTCAAAATTGAATTCTTTACTGGATGGGAGGATCAGTACTGGAAGGCTACTCCTTGACTGCTTTTTCTGTTTGCTTACAATTCATGTATTTAAAATCACAAAGAGCAAAATCTGATATGATTATGACTAAAATAAGCAGCTTATTAGATTAGATTACAACTATATTTCTTCAGGCTCATATGCAGAAATGAAGACATAAGACATTCAAAGGAAAACTAAGGTTAAAGGGCAAACATGTTGGGAGCCCATCTAAAACAGGAAGTCATAGAAGCTTATACATATAATAAAAATATGAAGCCTTTCTATTTAATTTACTAAGATTGTTTCTTTGTGAGCAGGATTTGGGCAGACACTTTTACATATCATGCCAACTGATAACAGTGCTAAAACAAAGCACAGGTGAGCTGTAAAACAAAGTGTGTAATTTACTCTTAACCATCTGGACGCTAAAGCAGGATGTCTGCCTCAAAGTGTCTGTGTAATTAATTTATTGAGGCGTTGTCCTTTTTATTGCTCTTGGATGTTTAGCACATGCCTATCCATCTGCCACAGCTTTTGGGCACATTTCTTTAGCAGTCAGGAAATTTACAACTTGTACTTAAATTGCATTTTAATAGTGTACATACATAACAGCAGGCTCGTAACTGACAGATGTAATACATTTTTGTAAAAATGTAAATCTGTATTTGAGGTACTGCTTTTAAAGAAGATGCACATTGCAGATGCTGTGATCTTGTCACTTTCAGAGATTTTATTTACATTTTCTAGATGACGCTGTAGTTTCAGGAAACTTGTCACCCATGACCTGATGAGTGAATTGTTTTATTGTAACATCAATCAGTGAATTTATTAAACTTTTGAGTTGTGTCATTGCAGCAGGTTTAATGTAATATACACAGCACATCCTCTGTACAGCGGCTTAAATCTTAGTGGCTGTTGACTGAGGTTGTCACCTGAATTTCAAGCAGTGACTCACACATTAATGGACACATACCGATTATTAATCATGCTAGACACAGTATCACAGGAACTCTAATTGTGTTTTGAGTAGCTAAGACTTTCTTCAGTAATTCTTTTCTAGTGAGTCGTCAGCCCGCTGACCTGCAATAGTTATTTAACTCAACTTTACAAAGTCTCTTCCATATACAAAAAGAAATCCTTGTGCAGTTTTGCTGTCTAAATTAAGAAATACAAGTGAAGTGATGTTATGTAACAACATAGTCGTGTTACATAGGCCTGAATGCCACTGATTTTTCAAGTACCTACATTCGTTAAAGAGACGTTAACACTGCGTCATCAAGTTGAGAAATGTTCTGAAGAAATGAAGATTCAGAACATGAGGTCATTTGATTCTTTGCTGAAGCGTTTTCAAGCCAAGAGAAACAAGCATGGCTGCAGAAGTGTCCAAGTTTAGAGTAAGTTGGATTTAGAGCTGTACTCCACTGGGGAAACTTCCCTTTTTATGCTTGACCTCTCAACCTCATTTTCCACTCCTGAGAGCCGATCATATCTTCAAGCTTCATCCCTTAGGCATCTCGTTGAAAGAAGCTACAACTGGAAAGAAGAAAGACTGTCTGTACTCCTAATATGACTTCCATATTATTTCTGTATGACATGTATTCACTTCATCTGGTTGACTTGTCAAATACTGTTGAAGAACAAGGTAGAAAATCATACATAATGTGACCTGACAGTGTGACAGACTTTCTTCAGTGTGGGCTGTGTGTGAAAGACTGAAGAGTTTAGTCCTGACTGCCAGTTTTCTGGACTGCTATGGAAGAAAAAGCAATCAACTGTTCGTGGCTCTCCTTTCCGCTAGTGTCAGACCCTTCTCACCCAGTCTAGCCTAATAAACCAGCTTCATAACCAAATGGCCTCATTATGATGCACATTCGCAGATGATGAGTGACAATGATGATGGTGAACCTCATTAAGAGAAACTGTAGAAACTGCTGCTGGGAGAGACACTATAGTCAATAATGATAACAAGACTCACGCTCTCAGTCTACAATCTTAAAGTTTAGAAGGTATTACGGTACACATTACCTCCAATTTATTTATAACACTGAAAAGCTGAATAGTAATACATTCCCCTAGATGATGGATCAGTTAGCTCTAACTTAATGTTTCGTCTATATTATGACTTTCATTCATAGCTTAATAGCACAAAAGTATTTAACAATAAAAGGAAGAAAACACATTTAAAACAATAAAAGGAAGAAAACACATTTAAAAACTTAGTAAATCTATTGATTGAAGTTGAATAAAGTTTTCAAATGTGTTTTTGTAAAGGGTGAATAACAGTTATTTCCTGTCGTTTAAGCAGTTCAGTATGTATCACACAGCTGTGTAATGTGGTCCAACTACATCTGTGGTCATAAACCACAGAAACTGCAGTTTAAATGAAAACAGTGACTGTTAACAATAACAGCTAGGGTCATAATATTATTTAATCAGATTAATTATCACAAATAAATATATCCAACTTCCCCATTTTTGTGACACATGCAATCTAAAACCTGGCATTTCATAATGCAGAAAGTGATAATTAATCAAAACATTTTTACACCAAACACAAAGGCCAAGCTTCATATTAAAAAAGAGACATCACACGTTGAAATGCCAAACAAATAAAAAAAATCTAGTCTATGGGACATCTTTAATAGTGGCTATAAAGCTACTTCCATGTCTTCATATGTATCCTGATTTAACATTTATGCTGAAGGCAGCACAGCAGCAACCTGACAGAGGTGAGGGAGAGGTCAGCATTTTTGTAAATCGTGTGCTGCATTACAATTATCTAACATACAGACAGACAGAGTGGTGATATAACGATGATGAGGATGATGACGAGGATGGATGGTGGTCACAGATGTACCAGCACACTCACACATAAAGTGTGATTTCTGAATAAGCACATTCTGGTGGGAAACGGTCAGGCAGCCAATTCTGATATGTCTGTTTTGGTTGTTCATAATGACATCAATAAGAAATGAAGCTCAGAGAGAAATGTGTGCAGCATATTTCATGTCTTGATATGTTGTATCTTTCTGTTTCATGTATCTTACTAGTTTGCCCATGCAGCGTTGTTGTCCCACTCCATTTTCACATTTGTGGTGGAGGCTCATCTTGCAAGCTTTGCAGCGCAGGCCATGCTTCGCCGTGTTTCCCGCCAAAAACACCACATGTTTGGCTGTTGTACCTGTCAGACACACACAAAAAAGAGGTTTAGATCTGTCATTTCAGGAAGTGGACTCAAACTGTGGTCCTAAATGAGCAGCAACATTACGCACAGAAAAAACAGGGAATAAAAATTTGCAGGGAAAAACCTGCAAAATAACTTGATGAGGATTTTACAAAATTTAGCAGCAGGTGATTTGTACGCCAACCAAGTGACTGTAACAGAGCCAGTGCTATCACCGCCATTTCAAAATTCTGCCGTAGTGCAACTCATCCTCTCTTATTAAAACATTACTAACACTGGAAAAAAATGACAATCTGATTAATTTATAAACCAAAGCTTGATGCTATTGTGTATAGAGGTGTGGGAATGAATAACAAATGAAAATCCTTTGACAAAGACAGAGTAGATTCATAGAAAAAAGATAGTGTAGATGATGTAACAATCGTGTAATCGTGTTTGGATGTTTGGGATATGTGAGATTGTGAAAAGAGCAGTGTTGGCAAAGACTAAAGCTCACAGGACAACTGATAAAAGATCACTGCAGCTCAGTCTTGGATGAACAATTATGACTTTGTCACTGTGTGTTTTATGAGGCTGAATGGATTTGCAGAAGTATATAACAGTATATTTGTATATAGTGATACTTGGAAAAACAAACTTTTGCCAAATCATTTTACGGATTTATCTAAGTCAATTTGGACTCATAATCAAAAAATGATCAGTTACTATATTAACAGATAAAAAAAGCATCCTCACCTATTTGTCAAAGGTTCAATTAATTCAGTGTCATGTTATCAGTTATCAATTTAGACATTTCCTTACAGACAGAGATTTATCTCTAAAATATATATGTGTCTTGCAAAGAAGGACAAAACCATAATTTCATAATATTATCATCCAGTGTTGTTATCAGTTCTAGTTTAGCAGCTATGCATCGTTGGCTCCTTATTGATTAGTCAATGGGCACGTGCCCCACCCTGACCCATGTGAAAATATGGACATGCAGATAAATTATTGATCTGCTTTTTCTGTGGGCATCAAAAGAAAGGATATATGGTAGGGTTATTTGTTTCATCACTAAAAGATGGTCAGGTTATGTGTAGTTTATTGTGAATTATAAATGTCCAGAGTGGCAAGCAAATAATGTCAACATTTCAGTGGAGGTTATCCTCAAAACACAGCATATCGAGTCTGATGAGCTGGGTGAGGAGGGTCAGTGAGCTGAGGTAATACTGAACAACAAATCTGAAACCAAGCAGAAGATCTGGTCCCAGAAAAAGCAAATACAATATACAGGATACCATGGGCAGTTCTTGATGTACAAATCCACTTGTGTGGTTTACAGGGTGAAACAAATCTCTTGCTGTAATGTGAACTGGTGTCACAGCTACTCTGGAGCTGGGATGCAGCGTCAGGAACCCTGAAACTCAATAATGTGTGGAAAAACTGGATCTGCAGTCACCATTTAAAGCTTCACCTAAACAGTGGAGTTAATTATACTAACACAAAAGCAGTCAGCCCCAGAGCAACACAACAATCAGCATAACGTGCACCAGGTCAGTCTGACTCTATTAGATCAAATGTCGATGTCCATTTCATGTCAGAAAACCCGTTTAAAACACCCCAATTCCACTTCAGGTTCCTGACTCTGTGGAAGCACAGGGCCAGGAAGCAAATGAAACTCTCGTCAAGCTGTTGTTGATTGGCTTTTTTTGAGTTGACTCATTCCAACATGGGGGAATAATGAGACGCCTCCATGTTAACTCATAACAGCTAAAAAGGGAACAAACCACTTTGAACAGGGTGATACAATAACCTGACAAACATCCTTGTTTGGTAATGGCTGAGTAATGACATTAGTGTGTCTGTGTGTGTATAGGTATGTTTTCATGCAGGAGTCCAGGGCCTAAAGCTCTTATACTGTAGCTGTAGGGAAAGTGAGTGACAGTGCTGCTCTCTGTGGCATTTGCTCTTTCTTGGCTACTCTGCCTTTAAAACCCATTATTCACTAACACTAGAGTAAAGGACAACACTCCAAATTTTCCATACCTTCTTCGTTGTGTCACTTATTTTTCCCACACAGTCTTTCTCCCTCTATTTCCATCCCTCAGCCTCTTCTCTAAAGTATCTCTTTCATGCTGCATACTACTTACAATAGCCAAACACTGATCCATTAGCCCACCAATCTAACCGCACGCCTCCTGATTTCCTGGCAAAATAACAGTCATCCTGACATTAACTACTCCATCTACACTTCTTCTTACATTGACCTGAGAATGTGACCTGGAGGAATAAGAGGCATTAGCTGCAAAGATGTCTCTTCATCAACATCACTGGTTATAATCTACCAAGGTTTCTCATAAGCAACTACTCATACTTGTTACTGGCAGAGTTCAGAGTTGTGTGAGCATCTGTGTGAGATTGTACTGAGGCACAGCTGTGCTGGGAGTTAAATGCTAACAGGCTGGTGTTTAACAGGTATCACGTTAGCTTGTTAACATTTGCTAATCAGCAACACAAAGTGCAGCTGAATCTGAATGTGATTAGTTTTTCATGGCACTGGACAGACTGAAATGTTAAGCTGATACCAACACAAAAAACTAATCACATTTCACAGGAATATTCCAAAATGTAAATAAAATGTAATCACTAGTCTAATGCTCATGGTAGTGCCATAGGAAGACTCACCAAAGTCCCTAAAGTTTATACTATTAATCTTGTGGGAACCATTAATGCCTGTATAAAAGTTTGTGTCAATACGTCAAATACCTTTTGAGATATTTTAGTTTGAGCCAAAGTCCAACAAACAGTAAAGGTTCTAGTCGAGGCTTAAATTTAAATATCCAAAAACTTTTTTGAGCTGATTTTCTTCATGACATTTCCCTTCTAAGACTCCTGCAGTTTGACATTTTTTAACTGTATCTTGGTGTCTGAGAGATTGTATGCTGTTGTATCCTGTAACAGAGCATGTATTCAGTGAGCATGCATGTCTTGAAATGTGTGTGTTTGTGCGTGTGTTATATACATGGAAGAGTAATCTAGTCGTTACTTTACCACCATGATCAATTGTGATGCGGTTTCAGGATTTTCTAACACAGATCAGTGCGTGTTAATCAAGTGAGATTACACTCTTAATGTTTTTTTAATCCCAGAAAATGTTATGCCTTGATTTGTGGCATTTAAGTGATTTAAAAGTAAATTGTTGTCTCACCTTTAAAGGTTGTTGCAGGATATCTTTAATTATTTACTGACACTGATATGTAATAGCTTAGATATCTGTATATTCAGTACAGAATATGCCTCATAGTGTCAGAAAAACAGAGGTTAATAGGCGTAAACTTTTCAGCTCTCTGTGTAATACTTCTCATGTACAATCACATCATAAAAGGTATAAATATTTTATTATTTTGTCCCAGTCCTGTAAATTACATTTCACCCTCTGTTAGCTACAAATAAACCTCCCATTCATTCACACAGACATTTATTTAATAACCTATTTGCAGCAAGGACCTGCAATCAATATCTCAGCATCAGGCTGTTCTCGATCAGCATTTTTATGTGAAATGAATTCACTTTGAGCATCACAGCAAAGGCACTTGCTTTTATGAACAGCAGCAAAGTCATATGCATATGGCATTTAGTCTAATTAGTAAGAGAAATGTATACAAAATGATAAGAACAAGAGTAACACTGAAGAACATGATGGATAAATATTGATTGTTTTATTTATTTTATCTTTTTTCCTTTTAACTTTTCCTTTAACTAATTAAACATTATTTTTCTTCTTCAAGGCTCTGCCCACCACACAGGTGTTTTCACTCACTGAGGCTGAGCACATACCTATTCAGCCTGAACCTGTTTATTGCTCTATTAAATGTTTACTAATTACATTTACTCCAAAATGAATTATTCAGTAAACACCGTAATATAATTCACCCTTTGTCATTATGGATGACACATTAAATTTGTACAGACATAGTAAATAGTAAATAGTAAAAGTTTGGTGGTGGGTAATAGACATAATGCATTTCAAGTCCCTTAGCCTAACCTTAACCTAAGCCTTAAACTTACATTGTGTCACAAAGTAAATACCATCTAAATTGTCCTCACGACCATAGTGTAAAAGTCAAACTGGTCTTCACAATGTATAACCATTCAAAAGCACACACCCTCCACTCGCTCTCTCTCTCCACACTGTGTTCTCATTAAAGCAGGACAAACGAAGAAGAGGGCAGCATCTTTTTCTCATGAGTGAACCAGTGGATACCAGTGAGGGAGGCCTGACTTCACACATCCCTTACCACCAGGTCACCAGTGGGCCAATCAGAGCTTTGACTACTGGACTTGCTTCACTGTGTGCATGACACTAAAAAGACCAGTGAAAACAACAGAGCTCATTTATTTCCCATAAAGTTCCATAAACTCCCCTAGAGTTAAATCAACCAACTTCAAAGTTGCATTAATTAATTTTTTCCATATGGGGAAAGTAGAAGCATTTAGTAAAAATGCTCGACATATTATTGGTTATTAATATAAAAAACGTACTGCTTACTTCCACATTCAGCAGTTAAAGAGCACATAAGCATTGTTTTGGCACTAGAGAGCACTACTATGGGTTTATCACTGTTTATCACATTACACATGGTCTTTTCATACACTAGCAGTCTAAAAATACTGATGACAGCAGCTTTAATATTTTGTTATGCTGATAGAGCAGTACTCAGAAATACACTTAAGTGTTCATCTCACTAACGATTATTTTTAACTGCTGCTACCTGCTGTAACTTTGATTTAAGAAACGTACTTGATGTCCCTAAGGTCTTCAACTTCAAAGAGCTGTTGGTTTTGAAGGAGGGAATCCTGAGTTTCAATTTATAATTAAACACTAAAAACCTTTAAATGAACAATTGACATCTGGGAAAATCTAATTTATGAAGAAATTCAAAGAGACTTTTGGCAAATGGACGTGTTGGTGATTTAACAGAGTGTGTTCTCACATACACACATCTTTGAGCTTGTCTGATACCTTTTATCTGCCACCATTCACAATATAAGCAGATGGTATGGGCAGTCCTTGTCAGTATCATGCTGCATAGGCCCTGATATATAAAGACTCAGTGGTCCCTCATTACTGATGGTTAACAAGGAGGGGAGCAGTCAGAGAAATGGGAACATCTGGAGGGTCGAACAAGTAGAAGAGTTGGCTATCTGACATCTTATCAGACAGATGGTGGAGCCAAGCTTGTGTGTGAAAAAGGACAACGGAGATACTTCTAGTCACATGTCAGCAGGTCAAATTGAATACTCAGTGTCAGCTGCCACATTGTCTGTGTGTGTTTTGATAGATGGTTTGTGTGTCAATATTCTGAGAGCAACTCTCATCGGTAACAACATGATATTAGAAATAAAAAAAACACAGAGAGACATTTTCAGAGACTTTTCCCTCTGTCCTGCTGTTTTAGTGCCATATGTGCATGTTATTGCATATTTATTACCTTCTACTTTTAAATCTGCTGACACTTCTACTTCTTAGTGTTATCATGATCTTAAAAAAACCTGATAAAGGGCTCATTATGAAAGGGTTATACTCATGAACTAAAGTTCATTAGATGACGTGTGTTTTCACTACGGTCACTGTGTGTTTGACAATCTGAGCACATGAGTGAAGGAGAGAGATGTAACCGTACCTACGATCATATGATTGCAGACGTCACAGAATGTGGGCTTCTTGAAGATATGCTCCATGAAGCAGTGTCCTGCTGAGTCGACCTGCAGCGGGTTGCGTGACTGGGAGCGTGATGTGGGAGGGGGAGCACATGGGATGGCTGGAGGAACTGGAGGGATGGGCAGGCTGGTGGTGTGTGGAGGGGCCATCCCAATATTGCAGAGATGGCCCGTGCTGCTGCTCACATCAGAGAGCAGCTCAGTCTTGTTCTCGTTGCTGGATCGGAAAAAGTTGTCGGCACTCTTGCTGCGGATGCTCTTGGTCTTGAAGGACAGGGAGCGTTTGAGTCTCTGCAGCTGAAACAGAGTTGAAGAAAATTGAAGCGAGGCACAGAAAAGAAAAATCGCGTGAGGAAAAAAATGACAGGGAGAGAAAAAAATCTAAGCAAAAAAACCTATCTAAAACTATCAGGCAATTTTTTGAATAAGCAACTTATCAGTGCTTATTGGAAAACCTTTAAGGTTCCTACCTGGAACGTGATGTGATTTTCCAGTTAGTTGCAACACATCAACACCATTTCTCACACGCTGTGCTGCCATTTATGGCTGCAGCATCTATCAATCTCATTAGACTCCTATTTTACAGTAATACTATTCATAACACTCCACACTGACAACTCCTCATTTAACCTCACAGTGTGTACTTCCTCCCCTGAGGAAGCCACTTAGTTCTGGGCTGAAACATGTAATAAAGAATCTCTAAGTTAATGTAAGGTGATTTAATGGTTCTGGTTTGTAGCTGGTTTGAGATTGCTGGTCTAATTTTTTCAGATAATTGATGGGTAACTGAACTCCTAATGAGTTGTTATACCATAACACACAGTGCAGGACTGTAAACTGTAAACAGGTAAATACCTGTGGGGATTTACTATTTTTCTGCTGTGCTCAAGGTTGATTCGTCCTTTATACTCGTCCTTCAGTTTATTAGCTACAAAGTAATAGTCACACTGACACAGTTTGCATCAACTGAGCTGAAATATTCTTATGAAATCCAAGACTTCAACATCAATACTGCAATGTGTATAAACATATATCCTGTACATTGTTTGCTGCTGATATTTTGGTAAACATGTTTGAGCAAACTGTTCACATGCTCTTGATTGCAGCTTTGGCATGGTGAAGATCAATCAGTTCTACGGGTCACTCTGGAAACAATCAATCTGCACCCTTTTTCCGCCATTACCACCCACACACATGGGTGCAAACGCACACACATGGACACACACACACATACAACACATGTACATTCCCCTGCAAACACTTGTTGTTCTTCACTTGGATATTTTTACACACCCTGAAAAGAAAAACTGTTGTAAAACATAATAATGTTAACTTAATCAGACTGCAAATCTTCTGCATGTGTTGTACTTATCAATGCAGATCGTTAAGGTGAAAGGTACAACACCTCTTTCCATTCTCTAAATCAGCAGGGTGAGATAATGTGTGCATGCATTGAAGAGCACATGCTTTGGTTGATGGCAACCAACTCTAACAGATGTACTGTCATAAAGCAGGGAAGATTAACAGGGGCTGGGCAGGTTAACACAAGATAAACATAAAATGGCAGTTATTGCGTGTGATTATTCCTACATACATACATCATTCTAAATAAATATGTTTATTCTAGAGGCCTCAGAAAAAAGAATACCCTCCAGAAATACGGGAGATGATGGATTCAACCTTGCGTGGCTTCAGTAAGCGATTTCAGAATGGACGCAGTAAAAGTTGTAACGTGAAACAACTTTTATCTTTATGTACATACATGCAGGTATGTTGTTATGATGGACTACCATGACGGACTAAAATCTGTTTGCACAAGAGTGGACGCTCACCTTGAGCTTGTGATGTTCAGGCCTCACAGAATTCTTTAAGGAGGAATAAAAACACAAACACAGCTTTATTTAACTTGTTCAGCTTAAGGAACCCACTGTATGTATCCAGTCTGTAAGAAGGGTTGCTTTTTGTCTTTCTTCTGTCTGTTTCACTCATGTTATTGGAAATGACTGTGGTTGTTTGGCAGAACCTTTAAAATGATGTGAAAAGTGAGCCAGGAGCCTTTGGAAATGCACAATGAACATTCATAACAAAATAAGAGCTCACAAACTCAAGCCTTAAAACTGTTATGCACCAGAGATCATTTCCATGATTCCAGCTATAACTGATAAACGTGACTACTGATTACAAAAACAAAAAAAAAAACCTTTGTAGAAAATCGCTTAACACATATAACAACGAAAAGTATGAGTTTCTTCTGTCATTTATGAGGACTGGGGACAGGAGAGGAGAGCTGCTGTAGCCATTCACTGCTGACTAGTCCAATATTGTACTGCTAACTGTAATAGTCTGGGCAACATGTGACCCACATAGATGGCAAAATGCCTCAGGCAGCTGTGGAACCCACAGCCTACTTTCCTATCAGCCACAAGTAGAAAGTACAAACCCTTATTTATTAACATACATCGAATCTTAACACCATAATGTTTCGTTTAACACTACAGTATATCAAAAACCTGATATGAGACTGACTGATACCTTAAACATGCTCTCCATCCTCATCCATTATTCTGATATGAATTGAAATACCAAAGACAGAAACACTATGCTCCTATAAAAGTCATAATGACTTAAGAGTATGTGAGACTTTAAACTCATCTCAGCTCAATCTATATGTTTTCTTATATATAAGTATCATGATATTATTCTAATGCTCTTGACAAGAATCTGTGGCTCCATGTTAAAAAGTGACAGAGTTTAAACCTTTGTTATTGTTGTTGCTGCTGTTTTTTCTTTTGTCGCTCTTCTACTGGACATGATGCCTGTAGAGTCGGTCTTATTGTTTATATTATCTATAGTTAGTTTATCCTGCATTATTGCTAAAAGTTTGTCTGATACACTGTGTGATATCAGTATATGCGTCCGGTCTGGTTGACTGTAAAGAATAAATAACAACAGGACAGTCTTACCTTGGTTTCCTGTTGGCTGGCGTTCGCCGTCGGGGATTTCGGTATCTCATTCTGGTCCCGTTCGTCCTCTTTGCCCCCACTTTCGTCCTGAATCCTGTTGGCCGGTGGAATCATCCTCCCTTTGTGTGATCTCTAAAAAAAACTGTTGCTCTGTGGAGTTTGTTTTCTCACAACAGCTGTTTACATCATTTCTATTCCTCTATAGTCACCGTGACCCGAGAATAAGAGAAGTCATCCAGATCCCATCGCTCCTGAGGCTGCTGCGAGGAAGGGACGATCCGAGTCTCATCCGACAACAAGAAAAGAAAAAATGTCTTGTAGAAGCTGCGAGACAGTTGCTTTCCAAATGAAAAGTTGAAAGTCAGTCCGATCTAACTCGAAAGTGTCCTGCCAGTCTGAGGGAGGCTTTTGCGCTGATCGTGTCGTCGTGCGTAATGCTGCCAAGACATCTCCAAGACCACGCTGTGCGCCGTGCGTCTCACTGCCAATATTCTAATGGGCGGAGAGCGGAAAGCGACAAGGGAGAAAAGGATGGAGAAGGAGGAGAATATGACGCCTCTGTCCTACCAAAGGCAGATAGAGAACTATATGGTCGTAATGAATCACTACTGTTCTTCTTTCTTGGCTTAGGTTATTTGAACTTTAAAAAAACGTGCTTAGTTTAAAAATGTCCAAAGATAACAAGGTTACAGAAACGCAAACTAATGTGTAAATCAAAATTTTATTATTTCCTGCAAACTTTTTCTTGAACTTGACCAACTTCCAGGCAACCAGCTTTTCCCAAACAAGAAGCGACCAAGTTAAAAATGACTTTTTGTGCAAATAAATAATAAAGTATAATACTTATTAATTATTGAACTAGGGGAAGTGACGTTTGTTACTTTTGGCGAGAGCCACGCTAGCAGCTTCTGTTTTCAGGGATCAGTATCACTCTTCTCATCCTGCTCTGACTGAATAATACCATGCAATTTTGTGATTTCAAGATTTCTACTTGTAAATAGTATTCATGTCAGCATGCAAGTAATAATTAGGACTGGAAAAGCTGAAATTGTATAAAAGCTCCAGCATATCAGACTTGCTGATATAAAAATATGGGAGTGCTGCCAAAGTCTGTTGTTAAAAGAAATTAAGCAGTGACATTTAATAGATGTGTTGCTGTGCAGTAGCACATAAAGATTGACAGGTACCACTTTGAGTTGAGTGATGCTCACAAGTCATTACCTTCCCTCCCACATGGCATGAACACAGCATAAACATAACCTGTTCTCCACACTATTACTCACTTAATTTTTCTCAGACGTCTCTCTGAAAGTCACTTTTCTGAAAGGATACTCTGACAAGCTGGTCAAGAAAACAGTGGCACTATAATATATTTTCAGACAGTAACCGGTTGTTTCGTTTTTAAATAACATTTTGATACTTTTTGCAAGGAAATATGAGGTGTCTCACCTGCCTCTGATGTGATTCCTGCTGTAGTGATACATCACACTGCCTCCCTCCAGGCTCCCCTGTGATGTGATGTCCTTGAAGTTATATTGCGGGATGAAGGAGGCAGGCGCCAGACTGCAGGCTCCTCACTCTGACAGGAATGCAAAGACCAGTGAGTCTACAGATCCATCTGAAGGAATTCCCTTTTAAAAAAAATAATCGAATCCTCTGAAATGTGAGAATAATCATGTGTTTGTAAGGCCGGTGATAACTTTGTCAGATTATAGTTTAACAAAAAACTGTCAATGTGTTACTCTGCAGCCACTTGTGAAAATCAAACTCTTAACAAAAGGCTTTGGCTGAATTATGAGTATTCAGGGGTTGAGGATGCATCTATTGTTGTGCACAACATCCAGCCTCAACTACATGCCATTCTTCCTGAAATGTAGCAATATGATTGGTTATAACTGTGTAAGTACAGTAGGCCTATATGTTTGGTTAGTTTAGAAACTATAAAGATATCTCAGCCTTCCACTGCCTGCTCATGGCAGCACCTAAGACTGGACTTTTGTACAGAGTAGGCCATTAAAGTATCATTAAAGTGTTACTTAGTGACCCAATAAGAGATGCTGGTATTATTCATTCCTTTAAGGGAGCAAGGTAGCTAGGTTTGCATGCCAACAAAACAATGTCAGTGACAACTGAGAAAACATTTACTGATGAAGAATGTGTGATTGAAAATGAAAGTCATGAAAGTGTAGAAGTAAAAATAGAAGTAGACCTTCGAATGGGATTGTTAGGTCTCACTCTCTTTATAATAAACTTCAGTTCAACTTGTTGAAATGTTAATCTAAATTATTCTAACCACCTAACCACCACTTGTCTGACCTTGACTTACATTTGTGGCAATATAGTTTGAATGATGGTAAATTACACACATGATAGCCCACCTCCTGGAGAGAGTGCAAGTCAGTCCCCCAAGCTGAACAACCACAGCATGAGTCAATGGTGCATTTGTGGATGCATCCCCATGTTGTGTGTGTGTGTGTGTGTGGTGACTGCAGATCATGTCAGCAGAAAAAGCCAAATACATGACTAGTTGAAGAAGGGAACATAGCACGGAGTGTGAAACAGAGACAGAGAGGGGACATTATAATTTCCTCTCTCAGCTGCTGGAACTTAGAAGGAGGGTGTGAAAACAGGAGAGAGGAAGACTGAGTGACAGAGGATTGGAGCAATTGGAACTAATGATTCTGAATGAGAAGTTTCATTCAGGCACTATGAGCTGTGTTCATTCTTTTTAAGTAAAACAAATCTCACTTTAAGCTTTTTTTGTAAGAATCTTAGTTTCTTTTGCAACTTTGCAGCTTTTTTAGTTTCTTTACACACACCAGATTGACATTGTGAGTGCCCAACATCTGCATCATTTGCACAGTGTCAAATTCATCGAATAAATCACTCCCTTATTACACTTGCATTTACACATGTGGCTAACGTGCTGATGAGTATGTGTATTTTAAGATGTGCTGAAATGTGTGTGAATAATGCTTCAAATCACGTTACTTGCTTCTAATGTTCATGCCTATAAGATTAGAAAGATCTCCTGATGTTGAATTGTTGCTGAATGAATTTAAGATTCAGCCCCCACTCCTTAACCAGTTCCAATTTAATGTATATTGAGAAAGGAGTATGTTTGTCAGAACAAACATTTCACAGCAATCCATCCAAAAATATTGAAGCATTTCAATCAGTGCTAGTGGGAAAAGTAAGGGATTCACCAGATTGAGTAGCCTAAGCTTCATCTTATGTGAAGCGATTTCATGGTAATACACGTTCACCCAGTAGTTGCTGAGATAACTAAGCATGGACCTAACATGAATAAAAAGTGACATATGATCATGTTTGCATTATCTTAGCTTATAAATCTATGATTTCACTTTCCATTACAAAGTCTTCACTATGCACTGAGGGTTGATTCTGATTTCTGTGTGCTCAGTTGTTTTATCCCTGAGAAGCAGCAGCTCTTCTCTTTGTGTGCTCTGTGTGTAAGTTTTGTTCAGTATTTGCTGCCTGGGCAATGGGCAGAGGTGAGCTTAATGGGATCCTTCTGGTCCCCTGCGTTTGTGAGAGGACCTTTGGTGAGATTATTGGGATGCATGTTACCATTAGCTACTAGCTTCTAGGAGAGAGACCTGAAATCCACCAGAAAACCTCCAGAAGATCTGATCTGAAGATCTGAAAAGACATCTGAGCTGATCAAGGAACAGACTGGGACATGAAGGAACTCAGTCCTGATTCACTGGAACTGGATGGTTTTAATCTTTTAATCTATCTATATATCCATATCTAAACAAATCTCAATTTACGGTTACTTTTTCTTGTAAACAGTACATAGGTAATTTATGAGGTTATGAAATCCCTTCTCCTATGTTGTCACACTTGCGTGTGCCAAACTCCCGGTTTTGCCTCTTTCTGGTGAGCTCTCAGCTTCTCCAGGAGATTCAACATGTCAGCTATTCTTGGATCGTAGTTTCCTGCTCACGCACATGGTGTTTGCATCAGTTTCTGGTGCCAAAAAGAAATGATCAGTGCTGAGTTCTGCCATCAGTGTTCTCATATTTAGGGCAGAAGTAAGGGGATGACAGATCTAATGTATTGTTGTAGTTATCATAAATAACGATCTGTGCCTTTTTGTCACTATTACCCTTTTCTAGATTTATTACAACAGTGACTTTTTTAACAACCCAGTAGAATATTGATGTGAAGGTGACTTTGTAGTTTTGGATGTGAAGATTGTTATTATCATCAGTGTGTCAGTGGAGCTTCTGTCCATGAATGATTTCTAATTTAACACTGCAGCAGTTCTATAATTTATATGGTTCATAGGGCATTGCATTTCTGTAAAACAGTGTATGGAATTATTTCATTTCAAACAGCAAATGTGTGAATCATAATAGTATAAACTGTACCCACTGTAAATTAATGCAAGCATATACAGAGAGAATCAGGTGCTATTCATTTCTTAACATGGCCCTTTAACATTTCTCATTAAAGCGAAAAAGAAGCAATTACCAATGACCCAGCTTGACATTGTACAATAGAGATACAAACATGCAGACACACGCAAATGTCTCAGCATGTGTTATAGTAATGGCCAAATTGATTCCCTAAGAACCAAGGCTAATTAGCCCATCTTATTATGAGCCATCCTAGGAATAGTCTCTGCAGGGTACACGGCAAAGTAATGAGACATAAGAGTAAATGTGTGTATATATGTGTGCGTGAGACCAAGATTTCACTTTAGAGAAATGAAACCTTCTGAAATAATGTTTAACGATGTTTAAAAACTGACAATGACAAATTATGCCTAAAAAGCCAAATTATGATGAGGTCAAGCAGCTCAGTGGTTAAGATGCGCACTGGAAAAGCCAAAAAATAATCTTGAAAAGGTTAAATGACTTTTTCTTACTAGAATGATAGCTTGTTTTTTATATGTGAATTACTTCAGCGACTACAATGTAATCAAACAGTTGAAGTGTTTCTTTTTGTTTCTGTGTTGCTGGAGGAAGAGTTTGACATTTGGGGAATTTACTGACTCACTTCATTGTTAAATATAAAGCAACAGCCAACAATCAGTTAGATTAAGACGAATAATGGAAACAAGGGAAATAGCTAGAAAGTCACTGAATCCAGGCAAGAAAATTCTGCACATACCCACAATTTGTGCACCTAAAATAACCTAGTTAGTACACAATTATTAATATATAATAGTCATCTATAGACAGACCTAGGTCAGCAGTTTCTGTACCTAGACACTATAAAAAAAAGTGAATATCCTAAAACAAAAACTGGAAGACTGGGTAACTCTACAAAAATGAAATGTAAAAATTACAAGCTGTGGCTTTATGTGCAGTTTTGTGCAGGAGTCATTACTTGGCTGAGCAAAAAAGACTTCACAGTGATGACAAAGACTCTTTATACTTTAGGCGTTGATATCTATCTTGTCTTCTTACTCTTGATTGTGGAAAAGTGTGTTGCCAACATGTCAAACAATATTTTTGAGATGTGAGTGTGACATATGTACAAATATGTTTTTGTGAATATGAACAGCTCACATTAGAGTTTTCCCTCAATCACTTTGGTTCATTTCTCAAATGAAACAAGCAAAAGCAAAAACATAAAGTTCATATCGCTGAACAATTAGTTTGTCGATCACAACAGAGTAGAATTTCTCATTCCTTAAAGCAAATTGCATTGTTTTGGTACATGTGTGCAAAAGAGTAATTGCAATTATCTACAAATCTGCACAAAAATCACTTGTATATGTCTCATTGATCAAAACTGATAAGTTCATTCTCAGTGAAACTGTCACAGTCAACTTATAAACAACTTACAAATTTAATTTATCGTTTTTAGAATAACATTTAAAATGATCCATTCAATTTTCAAAATCTTTCAACATAGGCACAGTATCACAATGTGTGCTGCCATTTCTGAGAATGGCGTGAGCACACATATTCCACACATTGACCCTACAACACCCAAGTTCTCCTGGCCTTCCTAGATACACTTTACAGAGATGTAATACCAGAACATGAGAGATATTTAGTCCAACGAGCCAACACTGTTAGAGAATGATTTTCTACACATCCAAGGATTTTTCAAAAGAAAAATCAAACTAAATTTTGTAGCGATCGTACCGTAATCGTTATTTGTATCACAGTGAAAAAGTGTCTATGCATTTTTACTAGTATGGCTCAAGGGATAAAATTACTTTTCCATTTGGTTCCACTGGCCAATCAACTGACAAAAAAATTGGTTTTGAAATGTAACTTAAATGTTTTGGGTGACCAACTACCTTTTGCAAACATACAGTAAGGTTTTGTTGTGTGATCAAACTGTTGTGACACTTGTCTTTACAGTTTAGAGAATGTTAAGTCTGTTTTGTGAGCCAAAATGAGCCAAAACAATCGAGAAAAACTGTAACACTCAATTTAATTTAACTGAACTAACTAACACCAACTTTGTCTCAATGTTCTGCTGCCTATTCATGAATCTTCAGCACCTCTCTGGATGTCAAACTATAGTTAAATCCCATTGACTGAGATGTTGACTTTCTCTTTTCTTCACTAGATGCTGGTTGATGTGAAAGAGCTGCTGTTCGGACATGAGTGTCATTCTTTCATCATTATATTTGATCCAGTGACGTATGGCTGATCCATGTAACTGGTCTCCAGCTGGTCATTTCTAAGTCTTGGTTTGTGCCAGAGCTAATGAGACAGCAGAGGCTAAAAACAGCACACAACAGCAGCTGAACCACAGCCTTGCTGGGAGCATCATGTCTCTCTGAAAGGAAACTCAAGGCAGGTTGACCTTGTGTCAGAGTTGCAGCAGCTGTGCTTTTAGTAGTTTTCTTTTTGAACATGTTGCTTTTATTTTTAGAATTGTGGTAATTAGAATAATTGACAGTTATTTGTCATTTCTACGTATCTTACAAAATAAAACATTTCCCCTAACATAAGTTTTGAACATAAGCAGAATTCCCATCCACAAAGCTTTTTGTTGCTGCTTATTCTCTCCAAGTCCAAGCAACAAACTACATCAGCAAAAATATAAAGTGCAGCCAGGTTCTTAAGTAATGGACAGAAGATACAATACAAACTGTGTGTTAAACATTCACACATTTTATCACTAGTGACAATTTATTGCAGGAAGATACTGAATACAATCTGTTGATACAGTTATATAAATACAATAAAATTTACAGTGCAAACGTAACAGACATTTTCTGGGTTTATGGCATTTGCACAGAGGAATATTTGAATTTTAGGCTTTATCGTACATGAACATTAGGCTACTGAATCAAAATGCATCATCAGTGGGTGTGCACATCATCAAACATTCAATTCATGTAAACTCATCCGCTTTTATTCACACAGTTGTCCTGAAGTGAGATGTTTTATTTATATCATGGGTCAGTTCAGCCAAGCAGTCTAATTTATTAAAGACAGGTTCCAACCGTGCTGTTAATTCCAATAAAACATGGCTAGCTAGGACCTATTGGTTGCTGTGGTAACTGGGGAGCTAGTTAGCAGTGTCTCTGTTTTTATCTTCTGTCTTTGACTCATATGTATTTAGATTATTCTGAAGATAGTTATCATGAGCACAGCAGCACTGCCAATTGGATGCAATCGTTTTGCTCAAACCAGTCTTTACAGTGGAATATGCAAATGATGACAATGTTGTATCCCAACATTCTGGTCTTGCTTTTAATTAAATATCTGTTATAGTCATTGCAAACTGACATATAATGTTAGAATATGTGGAGCTGAGCCTTGTACTGTTCAAAATTCATTACAAAACAAAGACATTCAAAAATATATTTAGCAAAATCTTAAGGCATTTTACACATTAAACACTTAACAGAATATGGAGGACATATATAACTATACAACCCATCACCTCAAGTCCGAATCCACCTTAAGCAAGCAAAAACTCGTTTTAATGGAAAAAAGGGTGGGCAGCCATCTGCCTCAACCGGTTGAGGTGAGTGGAAAGTAAAGAGAGGGAAACAGGGTAACAACAAGCAATGCAGCTCAGAAGCCAGGGATACCTGCAGAAAGGTAGAGAGAGAGAGGGAGACAGAGAGGGG